>CAUYRT010038529.1:0-15342 GCA_963574885.1 Lepilemur ruficaudatus
CACACACATAAAAGAGACTCTTAGAATCGACGGGCTGTTCGTGGTTAGATATTTCTGAAATTGATAATTTTGCAAGTCAGACGAGCTCGCAGCACGTCGAGATAGGAGTAACCAGTCTTTCACAAGATCGTGCAACAACCTGCCCGAAAGCAGATTTCTTCTAAAAACATCACAGGGTTGATCGAGCAGTCGCGTCACAACAGATCAGATAATACTCGGTAATTCGAAAGAGACATTTTAAGTTATAGTGAAATCATATACAAAAGCATACAGAATGCCGGGTTCATGCAGGTATAACCGGAAAATTCTTCAGGAGCCCCCGAAAACAAACAAACAAACTCATCATGTCAGTCTTCTTTCGACAATTTGGAATACCTCCCGATTTATCTAAAACGACACACGCTTCTCAAGTGTTTATTTTAATTCTCCAAAGCATGAGCTCTGTCTTTCCAACTCCACCTTGCACAGACACAAGCGGTAAGACCAGACTACTCGTAGCGCACCTGGCTGGCTCTGCCATCCCTGCGTTAAGGTATCACGTTCTTCTACCCGAGTTCTGTTTCCATTCTGCTGAAATCTTCTGATTATCTTAGGTTATACGGTAAAGCAAATGCCTTCAAGGTATCTTCTCTGATTACCCTCTGACACTTGGAATTTTCCTTCCCCTCAATCTTCTCCACGGCCACTAGTTACTATTTTTCTTAGCACACTTGCTATTTGCCTTCTATCGTATTTATTTCTCCACCGACACGGGCAACCCCCTGAGGACAACGTTAGGGATGGTTTTTAATCCACCTGTCATCCTCCTATCAATTGATCAGTGGATCAATCTGTTGCTCTGCAGTGGACTGGTGGTTTCTGGCTCGAGACAGGCTCCTGTTTCCTGCTGAGAGCAACAGTTGGGTTGGCTTGCCTTTCAATCTTTCCCCGCGCTGGGGAGATGGGGTGAGGTTCAGACGTTACCCCACACACGTCGTATGTGTGAGGACTTCCGAAAGTCTGAACCTGGGAGCTTATACAGGAGGCGGACGGCTGTGTCACCTCCCCTTCCCAGAAACGGACAAAAACATTTGCTCCCCGGTGTAAACAAACTCCTCAGGAAGAAAAGGGGCAGAATCCTGGATTTCTACCCTTTAAAATGTAAATATTATAAAAAATCTGGGGCCGGGTGGTGCACTGGAAACCAGCATCTCTGAGTTACCTGAGGGCTCCACGTCACACCTGCTGGGACTGTGAACTCACCTTCCAGGAGGTAAGTCCCTGCTGTCTCTCAGCATCTTCCAAGGCTTGTCCTTTAACCAGGTCCTGGTAAAATTTGTTCACGATGCTCTAAACATGCAGAAATATATATATATTTTTTAAAAATCACTTTCTGACAGGTAGTGCTATTCCAGAGTTTTGCCCTGACCATATTGAGCACGTAAGACATAGAACAGAATAGAACAGAAATAAGAGAATACAATCATATTGACTTGAATTGAATTAGACGATACAAATTAGACTCATTCCAATAACTTTTTTCTTATTTGTTTTTAAAAAGCAATTCTGATTACCCTCTGTCTGCAAGATGATCAGAATCTAGTTGGCAGAAATTCCATTATCTGTTCTAAAAATGCAATTTCAAACTCGACAAATACATAATAACGGTCAGCTCCAAAATATTCCGTATCAGACAAGATTCCTCGCTCCGAGAGGCGAGATTTAGCTCAGTTCGCACCGTTCCTAGTCAGATTTTCCATTCTCTTTCATACCTTGCACGCGGCCCATTTAATGAATCTGAGACTTTAAAACCGAGTTTCGGTCTCGGGGAGTACAGGCGCACTGTCCATCGTGAAACTTCTTTGAACTTATTTGAGAAGCATTCGAATAGCACCGAACAGAGGGGATCTTAGGAGCATCTGCCAGGATGGACATTCAGATCTTCTGCCGTGCATGGTAAGGAGGTTCGTCTGCGAATTCGCAGATGAAAGACTGCACTTAAGGTCTTAGAAATATAAATAGAAAAAAAAGGGGTGGGGGAGAGAGAGAGAAAAAAAAAAGAAGGAAAAACTTTGAGTTAATCCAATTTCCAATTTCCAGTAGAGATGAAAAAGGGATCCCAGAGTTGAAAGACCCGTTTCCATCGAGGGTGCCTTCTCTGGCCGGCATTCTTTAGTTTGTTTTAGTAAAAGAACGCGGGTTTTCCCGCCGAGAAAACCACCCTGGGTGGCAGGTAGGCCTTCCACAGCTTGTTTGTAGACTTTGGAATTCGAAGTCAGCAGGAAGGAAAACAAATCTATCTTCTAGACACCGTCTGATACTCTGAGCACACGGGTTTCTCCTCCCTCAGAGCTGAAGTCAGCTGCGTCCGCCGCCAGGTGAGCAGAGTGGCGGCCTCTGTCCAGGCTCAGCGGCAGGGACAGAAACTCACACTGACGCTGAAAACGCATCCTTCCGAACGGCCCCCTCCCCTGCCGGGCAGAGCCGCTGAGCTCTGGGAGGTGAAAATTATTAACAAATGCACGTTTTCCTGAGATAAGCATCGCTGCTGCTGGCTCAGGCAGAATTGCCGTGGTCCTCTCGTGGGTTGGGCTCCGGAACATTCTTTTTGACCGTGAGTTGAGAAGAAGCCATGCACAACTTTCCTTGTTGGTTTTTTAGAGAGAACCAGTTTGGAAGCTCTGGTGCTGGGATGCATATGCCAGTTTTCATCCGTGGTTCCTGGCACGTCACTCCGTGGTCCTTGTCGTGACGTTGGGGGCTTCAGGCCTCCGCAGACAGAATCTCTCTCTGCCCTCCTCTCACCTGCCGAAGGTGGATGCTAATCTGACTGTGGGTCAAAAGACCTCATACCGGGGAGGTCCTGCCCCGTACCTTGGAGGAAGGATGCTGCCCAGAGAGGCCAGGGAGAATCTGGACAGGTCTCGCTGGGTTGAGATCATGCGCCTTTTGTCCAATCGCATCTCCACGCGGCTGTCAATCACACCTGTGTCACGGCGCCTCCGTAAAACGCCAATGGGAGGCTCCTTTCCAACCGTCCCACACTCCAGACCTCCCTGCTCTCAAATCTCGCTGAAAGAGGAGACTCGTGGGGTCTAAAGTAGATGCGTCGTTTTTGTGCATTTATCGACCAGAAAGGCATCCGGGTGAGACTCAGCAACGGCGAGAGGAAACTTGAGTCACCTTTTGTTATTTCACGGGCTTAGTTTTTTGTGGGATGTCCACTCACTCACGCAGACTTCCGTCCAAATGACGTCTGTGCAGCGCCTGCTGGAGCCGTGCTCGGTCGCTGGTGTCAGGGACCCAAGCACTGGACCAACCGCCAGGGAAAGAGGAGAGTCACACAACCGGGAAATCTAAACAACTAACCCATGATACACAGCAGGCTCCGCTGTTCTCCTCTCCGGAATTTATTTATCCGAAAGCGCTGTGAGAAGCGCAGAGAAGCAGGATGGCAGGAGAAGGAGAGAGAGATGCTCACAGGGGACCCAGGCGTGGGAAGCAGCCCGGGAGGGCGTTAAACCTCGCCGGGGAGATGTTCCAGGATGCGGAGTGATGGGAAACGAAGAGAGAAATGCAAACTACAAAGGAGACCAAAAGGAAACTCTGCGGCTGAAGAGGAGGTCAAGCAAAAAAACGCCTCGAAGGGCTTTAACCTGAGCGCGGGCGCTGGAAAGACTGGACTCGTGAGCTTGAAACTACTTCAGTAAAGTGTTGAAAGGAGGCGAATGTCGGTCCGTGAACTGTTTGTTACCGCCTTTCTTATTTTTTATTTTTTTGGAATATAAGTACAGAAAGTGAGAAACTTACATAGCAATTTGACAGAGTAACTTTATATCTGTTAAAATTTATAATGAAAGAGTTGGCTTATAAAAAAAAGTTATCCAGAATAAAGCTCAGAGAAAGAAAGGAGAAAAAGATTAAAATAACGTTACTAGACTAGCAGGGACTTTGGGAAGAAGGATGTCCCAGGCTCGGCATCTGTGCAATCCCTACGAGAACGGGTAAAGAGAACCAGGGAAAAGAGTATTTAAGGAAACAGTGACTTAAATCTTATGAAATATGATGAGCGACATCCTTACTATGCCAGAGAAGCCCAGCAAAATACCAAGTAGGATAGAAAAAACGAACACACAAAAACACCTTGTTACATCAAGGTTGAATGACTGAAAAGGAAAGATAAAGGGACAATCCCAAAGGAAAAAAGTAGAGAAAAATAAAGACACGTATCACGCTGCCTATCGTCATACTTGAATTTCATTTATCATTTCAAAATATCAAGGCAGTGCAAATGTTTTTGTTATGTGGGCAGCTTTTCTAATGCCTAAGTTGGGGATGTTAGTGTGCCCATAACCTAAATAGTGCTCACTGTCCCTCTTGGGTAGATTTTAAGATTTACAGCACGAAATACACAACCCAGACCACCCTCAGGATACTCCTGTCATAGTAAGAGGGTACCACAGAGGCCGTGGGGTGTCATTAAATAGATCAAATGTCAGTAGGAACGGGGCTGAGGACACGCGATGGACCAAGCTCCAAGCCGGCAACAGCCGTGGAAGGACCTGCTCCGTCCTGGGGTCCTGGCCAGCACAGTACCTGGGAGACAGGCGCGGTGACAATGATGGGGCCAAGAAGCTGCGGCCAGAGGCAGCCGGCAGGTCACTGGTGGAGCAGAGGGATTCACGGCCACAGGCCCCCCGCACCCTGCCCTATGCCAGACTCCAGCCTGCTGGATCGCAGTTGCTGTCTTCAGGCTGTGCACATTTTTCCTAATCCAGGTTCTTAAACATCACTAACTTCACCAGCAACAAAAGGATCCTGACAGCCTTTGTGACAATCTGTCCTCCTTTGGATTCCAGTAGGATGCATTCCCTGCCCACCTTTTAGGTGCCAATTCCCATTAAAGTGCTTCATATGCTAATCGACAACCTTAGGCTCAAGCAGCCCAATTAGAGCCCTTCAGATGCTAATTAAAACCCCCAGGGCCTTAACAGGCACACACCAATCACTGCTGAACAGGAGAATTTTATTTTATTTTTTTTAAATTTCAGAATATTACGGGCGGTACACACGTTTCGGTTACATAATTTGCTTTTGTGCGGTTTGAGTCAAAGTTATACATGTGCTGTTCACCCAGGCAGTGTGCGTGTTGGAGTTCGTCATCAAACACTGTGTCTTCTAGAAAGGGAGGGTGTCGGGCAGGGGGGAGCGGGGAGAACGGGACGGTATATTCACACCTAATGGGTGCAGAGCACTGTCTGGGGGATGGACACGCTTGAAGCTCTGACTTGGGTGGGGCAAGGGCAATATACGTAACCTAAACCTTTGTACCCCTATAACATTCTGAAATTAAAAAAAATTAAAAAAAATTATTTTTAAGTAATAACTACCACTGTTGTTCAGGTGCATATTGTACATCTCTAGATGAGGTGGGTCCTTCTCTCTCCCTGAAATCGAGCAGGTAAAGACACCCTCAACACCACACTCACTTCCAGGAACTTAAATATTACTTTGATGGGTTCATTATTTTTTTCTAAAAAGATGATCTCACGTGATTCATATTTTTCTGATTAAAAAAATGTGTTAACATTACTTACAACATATGATAGCGTTCCCCATGTTAGAAGTCAGTTTTCTTTAACCTTTCTCTTGCTCCTTAAGGACACAAAGTTAGCACAAAGAACACGCGTCTGGGTTTATTTTAAAACGTAATGAGGAACACGCCGTCACACTGAAAGACCGTGTGTGTGTCGCTCCAAGGCAGAGGCCAGTGTGACGAGGAAAGGCGACCTGGTGTGTCTGTATGAGGGTTCTTTTACAATACCATTTATATAATCATTTTATAATGTCATTTGTATGGCACTGTAAAAAAGAACGAAGACGTGTGAGACGATTCCAAGAGGTAAGGAGCTGCAAGAAGGTCTGCGTGCATACAGTCGGCGTTCGTGGACGGGGCAGGGTTCTGTTCAGAAACACACGCGCACAGGCGCAGTGTTTGCTGAAGTCTTTCCTGTGCTGCGATGTTTGAAGTGACAGACGACAGCGGAGCCCAGACGTCACGTCCAGAGTCCCCGAAGCATCCATCCCACCGTGGAGCGGCGTCAGCAGGCTCACGCACGCTGCATTTCAGCTTTGCAGATGACCTTAACCAGCAAGCTGCCAGCTCTCGCTCGCCTGCGAGGACAGGAGGTGCTATCTGGAATCGCCAGGGTAGAGAACAAATCGGAGACTGCAGATCGCGGGAGCTCGTCTGTGTTGGAAAGGACCTTGTGGAAACAGAATAGTTCCGTAATATTAAAGGAGGGAAAAAAAATCACATTGCTGACAGGTAGAAATAAAAAGAAACTGTCAAAATTTTTTTTTGGGGGGGGATTTGGGGTACATTTTGGGGAAATTTTTGCTCGGGTAACTCGGGTAGAGCATGTTAAATGTTTGGTAAACAGAAGCCAGACAATTTCCCGATTCCAGTGATAACGTCCTGCGTATGTAAGACACTGAAAATGCTTGTGGACCTCAATCTTTAAGCTTTCTGGGCAGTTTCTTTTGCAGTGAGTTTACTTTATCGATTTATTTTCAAATCACGGGGGCCAAATGATTAGTGTGCTCAAGGCTTTCGGTTCTGAAAACAGGATCAGATCCTTTGCATGATTTGCAAGGAAATCACTTGCATGTCATTTTTAGTGTACTCAAAATTAGCTTCCCATCGATGGAAAAGCACGGACTATATATTGCCCAGTAATTTTTAGGTGAGTTTGGAGCAGAAACGGAAAAAGAAGGGGTCTTGGGAACTGACAGCTGACGGTGGTGGGATCTTCCCACGTTCTCTCTGCGCAAACATCAGGAGCAGCAGCTCAGCCCCCGGGGCAGCTGCCCCAGCTCTGCTGAGAGCGGACGGCAGATCGATGACGTCTGTGCCTGAACATTTCCAGAGGTGTTCTTTTGTCTGTGTCCGCCGTTCTGATTTTTCTTTGTCCGATTTTTCATTGTGTTCAAATACACACGGCATGCAATTTACCGTCTTCACCATTTTTAAGTGCCCGGTTTTCTTGGTTTAAATGCATTCATAATGCGCCACTGTCTCCATCCCTCACCTCCAGCGTGTTGTTCTTTTAAAAACATTATTCTTAACGTGGAATCAACTAGAAGGTAAAATAAGAACTGGGTTTTCCTTTTCCGATAATGAAGTAGAGACCTTAGCTTAGAAAACTAATGGGTCATATCCAAGGCGATTAACTACTGCAAAAAAAAACACGTCAATGTGACAGGCATGGACATTTTGGTCCCTGGTCCCAGCGTGACGGTTCTTAACACTCCCAGGGATCAGGGGTGTACGCAGCTCAGACATCCGGTTACAAGCTCAGCTAACTGGGATCTTTAGATCCTATGACTTTTTTCTCCCCCCAAGACAATAATTGGGAGAGACTGAACCAGAATGGGGAGGCTGAGATTTGTCCTGTAGAAAATCCGTCCTGACGTCTTACACAGTCTTCTAAGGAATAAAACGGCGTGTGATCACCTGCTAACTGCCTTCCAGTCCTTACAGAGCAACCGCGCTTCACACAGCTGACAAAGCCCAACCACTCTGGTGGGTTCGACTGCCCTCTGCCCATCTTTAACTGTGAATTCACCGGTTTGAAAATTAACAGAGCATCCACTACCTAAGGGTGGTAAGGATAAAAAGAGTCGGCAGGGCATCTGCCAAGAGAAAGCCTTCACGACAGAGCTCCGGTGGAAATGCTGCCCCCTCCCCGAGTCCAGCATTGACGGGAAGGGGGTGCTCACATGCTTGTGTGGGGAACCACCCCTGACCGCAGCCCCCCCGGAGAGCCAGTTGGGACCCCCCTGCCCGGGGCACTGCCCAGGGTTCAGCCAGGTCGGCTCCTGCACCGGGTAACACCCAGCAGGACGGTTCCTGGGATCTTCACGGTTGCACCCGAACCCGGTACAGGTCTCATCCTGCAGCATTCTTAATAAACATCTGCCGGTTGCATTTTAGAGGAGAAAATAACACGTATTTATTGGGCTCACTCACTGAATGTATGCTAGGCAACAGCAAGACAATCCTGGAAAGTGAGATTATTCAGTTATTCAGGCCAAGAAATATAAATTATTTTCTCCTCCAAAATACATACACACACACATATATATTAGATATATGCACACATATATGTATCAAATGCATACATATGTGTGTGTGTGTATGATTTCCCCTCTCTTTTGAGAAATGAACTGGGCTTTGTCTATGACACACTTTGCCCAGTGACCAGTGACTGACACGGGGAAGCAACACAAATACACAAAACGTTCCTCTTCCTAAAGAACCCGCGGCCGCACAGCAGCGAGCAGCAGAGAAGCAGGTTCGCTGCGCGGAGCCCGGCGAAGGCTCAGCCAGGGTTCCCGCCGCGGGTCTGTGGGAGTCCAGAGCGGGAACAGCCCGGATGTGTAGTTTTCCTGACGTGTCCTTTGAGTTTATGGAGCTGATCGTGCAGAAAACCACTGGGATTCCTCGTAACGAGCGCAGGAGAATCTATTACATTCCGAGCAGGCATTTCGGCGGCCGTGCTGGCATGCCGGGCCCCGGGAAACAAAGCGGGCTGCCCCACCAGGCAACTGCAAACACTGGGACCTGCGTTCAGAATGACCCATTTTACACCAGGCCCCGGGGGATGCAGTCACTGTGGGACAATTCAGTTCCATAATCCGCAGCTTCAGAACACATGACTCGGCGCCTGGCAGTCCTCCTTAAACCTGAGCTTCTGGGGCTCCTTCTGACGGGCTTGACATTGTCCCGTGCATGCGATGAACTGGACACAGAATGACCTACACCGGTTTGCACCGAAAGGCAGCATGGGCTGCCTGGCAGGTGGCATCTTCCCAGGGAAACAGGGGAGGGCAAGGAAGTGCAAAGTGTTTGAAAGGGTAACACAGCAGATGCCCGCTGAGCTTAGTCATCCATCAGTGACAACACAACTCAAGCTACTTTGTTTCGTCACAGATAACCCACAAAACTCAAGCTGAAGAATGCGTCTCCTGTTACCATACGCTGTATTGCCCTGGGACCCACAACGGAGGCCTCCTGCTATATTATACTTCAGAGCATTGCTGTGTTCATTCTTTCTCAGCCGGAAGAAAGTAGGTGCCCTACCCCCCGACGTACACACAAATATACACACTGCAACAAGCCACGACACCACCCAGTGTGTAACTCGTTTTTAGTGGTTACTCTCATTATTGAGCAAGGGAACACAAAAATGACTTTAAAATCTCTTTTCTGATAAAACCTAAGAAGTTGAGTAGAGGTATTCACAAGCATAGGGCAGTTACTAGCTTCGTTTACCATGCTTGCGTAAGTTTAATTTTATTTAAAGATTTTTGCGATTACCAATATCAGACTGTTACTGAGTCAGATTACCACTTGCTTTCCTTTTAGGCATGAATTTTTGTTCAATAATAATTCTTCAGCGTAAAGGGATACGGATCCATATCGATAATATTTGATTTCATTATAACATTTTCGGATTCATTACGTTAGAAAGACCACAGACGCCTATCAGTTACAGTTGGGTTAAAGTTGAATGTACTTATAACAATTCACACCCTTGCTTCCCATGTATGTAGCATGAAAGGGGAGTGATTTGCATGTATAAATGACTTTTCCCCACAGAAAATCTATGTAATGTATAGTTCAAAATATTAAAGATTCATGGGGAAGATACCAAATGCCAGGCACTGAGGCATTTGCTGGAGAGAAGATTCCACTGTCATGGGATTAAGCATCCATGGCAAGGAGACTTAAACGATTTATCGAAATCAGAAAATGTCAAAGCTGGATTTAGAACATTGAGTTATTTCTCTTAAAGCAACGTTAAATCGAGGAAGAATCACAGACAAAATGGAGTGGTGGTACATATCTACATGTAATTTGAGATTTTACAGATGGTAGCAGCTGTTGTTAAAATATCCATCGCTAATTGGTCTTAAACTGACATGGACAATTAAGCATGTTCTGGACTATTAACTGGTTCGTATTTTAGGTGTTTGCCTAATTAGACATTTCCTAAACTATTCATTTGCGCTGATTACTTTCTCTAGAACATTCTATTGTGAATGTTTAGTCTCCCCCCCCCCGATATTTGCCCATTTGAAGTTTTATTAGGGTACTGGCTTTAAGATACATAATCTACTACAGTCATTGCGAAGGTCTTGATGTATTTTCTATATCACGTGTATGCACACACACAACACGTAACACCTTACATATAGACACGCAGAGCAAAACCAATATTTAACATTCCTAAGAGGTTGGAAAGTCTGGAGCTAGACCTACAGATTTAATGCGATCCCTGTCAACATCCCAACTGCCTTATTCGTTAGTTTTGCTTCAATTTGTTTTTGCAGAAATAGACAAGCTAATCCTGAAATCTGCATGGAAATGCAACTTCAGCCATGGTGAACATGTGAAAAAAAAAAAAACACGTTGTAGAATCTATGAGATCCTATGCTTTTCACCTTACACCCTTTGTATCGCTTGAATTTTATTAATGTATTACTTATTAAAAATAATATGTTAAAGTCAGTTGTATCTTATTTTTTTACAGTTTGCTTACACTAAAAAGTAATACGCAGTGTACTGAGTGAGTTCGAAGTGTGCCAGGATGCCAGCAGAGGGGACGCCCACCCGGACAGAGCACGGTCTAACCACAGAATGTCAAGTACAAGAAAACTGAACTCTCGAGAGTGTGATGTCGCAAAAGGGACAGGACACTGCGGTTATTCCTGCCAGCCACGGACCCGGACACCCGCGGATGTCTACCAAAAAAGGGAAATAGCCAACGTGCTGAAACGTGGATAAGACAGTGAGCTTCTTAGTTCCACAAAATCTAATTCTTACGACAAGGTTTTAGAGGGAAAAAATAAAACAATACTCCTTTCGTTGAGGTGAAACGTTATGGAAAAATAAAGAAAACGGAATCCCACGGACCCCTCTGTGTGACTCTGTGACACACGGCACTGACACGAGTTTGCGCAAGGAGACTTCCTGCGGACACACAGCAACGGGCCCCCGGGTTTGGGAGGACGGTCGCAGCGGAGGGAGTGTGCGGAGCCTTCACGACACGCCGTGAACTGTGGATTTAGCTGGTGATGGAAGGTCCTCGCTGTACAAACAAACCACCTCCCTGCTGGTTTCCTTGCAGAGCTACGGTCTAGTTAGCTAGCGAGAAATAAATGAAAACCTCCAGACCTGAAATGGAAATCCGACCCCTGATTCCAGCTTAGCGGGTTGAATGACAATGCGTAGAAGTCACCGCCTTCGAAATGATACTTTGCGATTCCAGTGGAGGATCTCCATCGTTCCCCAAACTGACCTTTTGATTTCCTCGTGCGCCAATTAGCTGTACAATTTAATCATGCGCAAAGCTCTAACTGATGACGGGAAGGGTGTCCAAATGGCTCTATCCTTCAGTAGAAACAAATCGCAGTTATTATGGGGTATTATTACGTTGCACGCCAAATAAAGAAGCCTGTTCCACACTTGCGTGCCATTTACTCCTAAAAATAATCAGGATCTCGGAATCACCAGGTGGATTATAAACAAAGATTCAGACCTGTGTCTGCCATGCAACCTTAGCAAACTAGTAATTAAACATATCTTACTCCGCGTAGTCTTGTCTTCGAGACGCTGGGACTGTATTTTAGGAAATATAAAAAGACTTGGCAAGCTTCGGTGTGTCTCTGCTGTTCATCCCCACAGCAGGCTGCGAAACTCACATGGAATTAAATCTGAGTTCTAGGAAACACATGGACGCTTTGTAGCCGTTAGGATATCGTCGCGTTCCACACCTCCTGTTTTATTTTTAATTCGGCTTTTAGTTCTCATACAGTTCTCACTTGCCCCTGATTTAAAGAGTCGACAAATTTTACAAGGCACCAAAGTCCCCCGGGCTTCCTCCAGAGGAGAGCACATTCTGTTCCTTCAATTATTATTTTCGTATTTACCTGTACAATTGTAAATGCTACCCCTTAATCACTGTCTATGAGTTTCCATTTTGCGGCAATATTTATTGCATTTCAATCATGGAAAATGGCCGCGCACCTCGCTGCCACTCCTTCCCCTCCTCCACAACCTTCTCCATTTCTCCTAAGTGTGAAGAATTACTTTGCTTTCCTTACGGAGCTTCCAGCCCAGCGAGAAGTGAAGAGGTGAAGCTCGGCCCCAGAGTCCCCGTGCCATGGTGCTGACCAGGGAGACACACAGGTGACGACGCCCCGCAGAGCCCTTGAAGGATTTGGAACCAGCGAGTCACAAGCTCAGATTCGAATGATCACAAACCTTCGATAACTCCCTGCAAGATCTGAGTGCTGACACCTAATCACCAAGGCGATGGTGTTGGAAGGTCGGCCCCCCAGTGGGTGATTAGGTCACCAGGGCTCCACCCTCGTGGATAGGATTCGCGCCCTTATCAGAGAGGCTTCAGAGAGCCAAACCCCCCGCCACCCCCTCTGCCACGAGAGCTCACGGCTTCATCCCTTCTGCCTTTCTGACCCCGACCATGTAAGGACGCAGCCTCGCTCGCTAACAGAGGACTCGGCCACGGGACGCCGTTTGGGAAGCAGGGAGCAGCCCTCATGGGACACCAAACCTGCCAGCACCTTGACCTTGGACTTCCCACTTCCAGAACTGTGAGGAATACTTTTCTGTTACGTGTAAGTTGCCTGTCTGTGGTACTTGGCTATAGCAGCCCAGATGGACCAAGACAGCTGGGGGCTCCCAATGTACAGGTCAACTAGCAAGAAAGAACGTGCACATTGCATGTTAGTGCTTTGCCTGCATGGATTATCCGTTTGGCCACATTTAAGAATGGAGAGAGTAACACCACCACCACCAGTGATGGTTTGGGCACAGCAGCAACAATGATGTACAGTGGCATTTTGTTTCCCTGTGCTCACAAGGACCTTTTCTCTAGAAAGAGACTTATTGCCCCACTTGGTAGGGACCATTTACTAAGCAGGCCAGATAATGAAACCACTTTGTCATGTTTTGCTAGACACGCTCGTGGTCTGTGTCTGGGAGCTGTTTATTCCACAACGAGATACAAAGCGGCCAGAGGGATTCCCCTGTTTCTTATTACCAACGGCCCTTTTGTGGCCACTGTTTGACTTCAGTAAAGATTTACGGTCTGGGAAGGAGAGGTTAAGCATGTGCCTCCACCAGGCTGGTCTCATCTTTAGGCTGCTTTATATAAGTGGCCGAGGAGTCTCCCTGTGCCGTGAGCACCACTCCCCGCAAAGTTGAAATGTAAGTGCCTACTGAACATTCACCCAAATTCTCTCTCCAAGATGGAAATAAACAGAGGTCGGCACTACAGCTTTTCCTGTTATTTGCAGGGGCACATTTATCCTCCCACGCCAAGGCCGGGGGACTCAGGCCACAGAAGGCTTCCGGAAGGCGTGACTCACCGAGGGCCCTAACACGATTCCAGCTGCTGTCCACCTGCTCTTTTTTTACCCGCTATTGTGCACGGATGCTGAATTTTCATGCTTTCGAAAATATTTAAAAACTCGCACGATGATGATAAAGCTCTACATTACAATTAAATAAGAGAGGGGAATTATCGCAAATCATCTACCGTGTGCATCAGTGAAGAATCTGCTGAGTTCCAGTCGTGGAAAACGCCCACCCACGCTAAGTCAGCCACGCAGGACCGCGCTGCCCCGTGGGAAGGCGGGTCTGACCCAGGGCTCCAGCCCTGGACGCCGCCAGCCTCCCCCCTCCGCTGCCCGTCCTTACCTGCTCCCTCCTGCGCTGGCGACCAGCTGAGTGCAGCTGTCCCTCCAGATGCCTGTGCCAGGAGAAAGAGAACATTCTTTTCATCAAAACGCAACCAGAAAGTTTAGAATTCACTTGGCATTAAATTCGGTCACCAGCCCATCCCCAGGGTAATGGCTGTGGCCAAGAAGATGGGGACCCGGTGATAACTGTGGCCTGGTCGGATGCTGCTGGGGGTGGATCTAGCAGCCCCAGAGCGCAGGAGCGTGTCAGGGTGAGGGCTCGCCGCACACTCTGAGGAGCTGCTGGGAAACAGAGGGAGGGAAAAAGCTAGGGAGCCCACGTCAGGGAATGTCCACCGTGAAGTATAATTAGTAAACATGCTCCTGTTTCTCTAACTTAACAACTGCCACCTCCGGGACCAGACACAAGTTATTTTCCTTCTGAACTTCAAGTTTACAACCTACCATGGAAAACATATTTTAAAATAATTGTTACATATTTAAGGCGTACAGCAGGATGCTTTGATGTATTTATACATAATGAAATGGTTACTACTACAGTCGAGAAAATTAACAAATCTATCATCTCACGTGGTTGCCCTTTTTGTGATAAAAGCATCCAAAATGAGCAAATTGCATAACATGATGTGGAGTGTGACTTTTCCACCGTCTCAGATTGCCCTGCGATTACCACTCCAAATTTTCAAAACAGATGAAAACGGGTGATGAATACAGCTTTTTCCTAGGCACGTCTCTGCAGAATTCATTAGGAGACAGCACATCGGTCTGTCCATGGCATCTCTGGAATGTATCCACCCGGCGTAAGTAGATCTTTTGAACGAGCCAGCTCTTGTCACTTTTCTCTGCCCAGGTTCATCAAGGGGCTCCCATCCCGCACAGGGCAACTCTGGAGAAGGGTGACTCTGACCCAGAGACGGTGATTCCTCCTCTGCAAAAACAAACCTCCGGCCCTGGGCCGCGCCCTGCCCACCAGCCTCTCTGCAGACAGAGTGACTGGGGACAGTCTCCCCCACTGAGTGGTACCGTCTGCATCTGCCTTGACATTTCGAGTCCTGACCTTGTGGTCGGCAAAGCCTGGAGCTTTTACCGTCCGGCCCCTGGAGAAAAGAGTTTGCTGACTGCTGGAGTGGATATTTTCTTCTCCATCGTGCTGGAGATCTACTTAAAACATAAACTTCTGGGGTTTTTTGATTTGTTCTAATCTTATTTCTTTTACACATGACATGAACATGAGCCGTCTGCTATGACCATGCCACTTCGGGAGACGTATGGAATGCAATGCCGTAGGCCAGCATTTCCCAAATTTTGCTGCAAAGGCTAGTGAAGGCATGGCTTAACAGGCCTGTGTAGAAAATAACATATCCTATGGTCAGAGAAGTTGGGCAAAAACCACGCTTTATAACCATCTTGGTGCTTCCTCTCAGCTCACCAAAGGCCCCATAAGCCTCCAAGGTCTGGAAATATATTTACTGTTGCTCAACCCGGTGTTTTTCAAGCTTTTTTCTGCATGACGTTCAGAGCATGGAATTTTTCTAGGACGTTTTTCGGTGGAACGGCCACTTCTTAACTGCT
>CAUYRT010038530.1:0-47153 GCA_963574885.1 Lepilemur ruficaudatus
GCGTCAGCCTAGCTCACAGCAACCTCACACTCCTGGGCTCAAGCGATCCTCCTGCCTCAGCCTCCCGAGTAGCTGGGACTACAGGCATGTGCCACCATGCCCGGCTAATTTTTTCTATATATATCTTTAGTTGGCCAATTAATTTCTTTCTATTTATAGTAGAGACGGGGTCTCACTCTTGCTCAGGCTGGTTTTGAACTCCTGACCTTGAGCGATCCTCCCGCCTCGGCCTCCCAGAGTGCTAGGATTACAGGCGTGAGCCACCACACCCGGCCTTCAAATGACATTTTAAAAACCACTTATAACTCATCTATTACTCTCATCAACATACGAGTATGAATGAGAATGCAAAGATCCCATGCAAATACACACAATGCACATAGTTGTTGAGTAACTCTATAGTTACAAGCTGGAGGCATCAAGCATCATTACTTCTGTTCTCAGTAGAGAATCTGAGAACCTCTTAAAGATGGGACTCAGTCACTGATTTGCCAGACCATAATCCAATTTGTTCACAGACAAAAAATACTTTGCTTTCAGGTCTGTCATCTCATCCCCTAGAACAATGGATGATTGCCCATAAAGCTAGATAATGGTGCCACGCTCACTTAATTACACTATGTGGTCATCTCAAAAAAGCTTTTAGTTTCAGATAAGTCTGAAAAATTAGAGGATGGTTAAAGAACAGGAAGAAACTTCTATTAAGTCCATATCACATAGATCTCAAATAATTTATCAAAAATGTACGGGAGAGAAGGAAAGAAGAACTGTTCAGCAATCCTTAGTGACCTCAGTTATATTTACGCGTTCTGTTTCTGCTGTCCTCTCTTATCAAACAATGGCAATCTCCACTCCAAAGTCAACTACTGCCACTATTTGTCCTCTTCTGAGCCTGAAAACTTTTATCAGCTTGCTGCATATCTCTGTCCTTGAAGTGCCACCCCCTTTCTAGCAACTGCATAGCAAATCTCCAGTAAAACAAACAGTTCAAGTCCTAGTTCTACCACTCACTGTCTCCCTGATTTGTTTCTTTGTCGCTGTTCTCTATGTCATTAGATATAATTTAAAAGTGATTAATTGAATTATTTCTAAGACCAAATCTAATACATTTTACTATTCAAGCCCTAATCTTTCTACTTCGCTTCCCCTGTTAACCTCCCTCTTCAAATTATCTGGCATTATTTTCATCAGTTCTCTAGTCCTATCTCAATTGCCAATCCTCAACTCTCTTACTAATTCGATACTATTGTCCTGCTTTTTCTTTAAAATTCTTATTTATTTCTATTAATATTATATTCTATGTTCAGTTTCTCTACATAACTCTCTAATTTGTTTATGGTGTTTACTTTAAGCTTCTGTGATGTTCCGAAAATTCTAGAGACTGAATGTTTAAGTATTGACGATGAGGTGAAATAAGAAGGCTCAGTGGTCAAAAGAATTTTGACACTTCCTATTTAATCCTGGTTATTCCTAGAACCCTATGAGTGAAGACAGCTGAATGGATATGCATACCACATTTTCTTTATTAAAAAAAATGTACGTATACAATGGAATATTATTCAACCTTTAAGAGAAAGGAAATTCCGTCATTTGTGACAACATGGACAAACTAGGGGACATTATGCTGAGTTAAACAAGTAAAGCACAAAAAGACAAATAATTCATGATCTCGCTTATATGTACAACCTTAAAAAGTTGAACTCACAGAAGCAGAAAGTAGGATGATGGTTTTCAGGGCTGGGAAGTGGGGGAAATGGGGAAATGTTGGTCAAAGGCTACAAAATTTGGTTATATAGAATGAACACAATCTCAAGATACCATGTACAGAATGGTGACATAATAATACTGTATTGTACAGTTGAAATTTGCTAAGAGAGGTGATCTTAAATGCTCTCATCACAAAAAAGTTAAAAAGTCAACTATGTGAAGTGATGAATATGTTAATTAGATTGATGGTGATAATCATTTTACAATGTGTATATGTATCAAAACATCACATTGTGTGTATACATATATACACACACATGCAATTTTTATTTGTCCACTATACCTCAATAAAGTTGCAAAAAATGTTAATATCTATATGGCTATGGTGCTTTAAAGATTACTACATATTTTTCACTAGAGCATTAGTACAATAAAGAGGGCAATTCATAATATGAAGAAGCAGTTTAGGACACACTAAAGTTCAGGAAGCAGAAATGAAGCTACCACCATCAAAAGATGCCTTTTGAGATTTTACAATCTGCATAGCATATTCAGGACATAGGTGTACTTTAAAAAATTTTTAGTTTGACTATGAAGTGTTTTAAAAAACCTGAGCTCCAGGCTCGGTTTGTCTGGTTGTAGCTGTGTGACTTGCAGCAGTTTAATTCAACACAGTAAGTGTTTTTAATGCTTGTCATGTACAAGAAACATGCTAGGTACTGCTAAAGACATGAAGAGGAGTAACACAGTCCCTTCCCTCAAAGCTTTTGCATTGAATTGGAAGAAAGGAAATCCTGTGGTGGATCCTGTGATCCACCCCTCCTGTGATGGCTGACATGATTCTCTCATAGAATCTAGCAACTCTGATACATTCTTCAATTTAAGAGACAAAATGTAAAGGAAAATGTGGGTGTTTTTTTCCCCAGCATTTTAATTTATTTTTGGATCATTCTTGATATATTTTCTGTGTGTTTTTATTTATCTTTGTCTTTTTGGTTATATTATTGGAGAAATCAAAGGTTATAAAAGAGCCAGACAACTTTATAGAGAAAAACTGCCCTGACAGCTCTCCTAAAGCTACCTAGCCACTAGTGTTATTGATTACAGGGAGGCTGTATGTGAAGCAATGTATGATCTGCTTCAAACCCATCCTCATACCTAGGAAGAGCATATGTCCCTGGTCACCAACTTTATCCTCATTTCTTGAGACAGACCATTGGCCACTATGCCCGGAGCAAGTGGGAGCCCTGACTATATTTTATCTCTGATTCTGCACACAGGACTCAGCTAAGCAAATATTCTAGACGCCAGGGAGTGAAACCAACAGAATGGAAAGTTTACAGTATCACCATTGCTAAAAACACAGAAGTAGCATCTAATGCCCCCTTCTCAGTTGCTTTTTGGTTACTTCCTGACAAACTATTTTAAAAATATTGAAACTTTAAAGTAGTGTTAATTTTCAAAGTGCCTCTCTGACTTCAGAAATTGTCTACTTGCTCTCGTCTTAAATTATACCACTTAAGAAAGAAATCTGTGCTAAACAGACACATTGGATTTTGTGGGGGCAGGAGTGGAGTTGTAGAGAAAAGCTGCCTTGTTTCCAATCCAGGAAGTTGGCCCTCGATCCTCCTGAGACGAGAAATGAGAGAACATTCTTCTCACCTTCTACTTGGTGAGAAAGAAGATTTGCCAGAAGACAGACACTGCCTCAGATTATGCCATGACTTTTCCTGCCTGGTGAAAATCTATATCCCTGTCAGCAGAGTTGCATCCTTGGAAGGAAGATCCATAAAGGCAGCCATCTGTCAGGCAAATTGATGTCCTGTGTTTACGCTGAAACTGGCTCTGCTCAGACTTGCCCTTAGATGGTTCCCAGTCTGGAGTGCACTGCAGTTTGCTCTTGTTGGCTGCAATCACATTGCCTTTCACATGAATTTAAGAGTCAGGTTTGAATCCTGGTCCTGCTACTTACAATCATGATGGATTCGTCTATTACTTAGCCGTTCTAAGCCTCAGTTTGCTCTTATGCTGCATCAATATCAGAATTCCAATGTGTTAGAATGATTGCTAGAGTTCAATGATACACTGTAGGTGAAATGACTCTCATCTTACCTAACAAGTAGTTCTTCCTCGTTAAATATTATTTACCCCCAGCCATTCTGGTGATGCCAGTGCTGGGCAGGATCACATGTATTAAGGGAAGAGATCACTGCTACAGTCACCTCAAGCTCCAGGAGAACAGGAAGTAGTTGGAAAGTAAGATCTCCCGAGGCCCTCCTTCTGCCAACTCATAGAACTGGAGCCTTGAGGATGCATAAGGGCAATTCATCATGCACCAGCTCTTCCACTGGTTTCAACCAGTACAAGCTGGTTGGAAAATTCTCCACCTGGCAGGCTTAGTTCTCATGAGACCAGATCATTTGGCAGAGCTTCTTGGGCTATCAGACCACTGTATTTATGTTAAGAAAATCCTTCAAACCATGCAGATACACAGATTCCTCATTGCCCCACCAATGTTTTATATCAGCTGTCAATGTTCTACAGGGAGAGTAGGCTTTAAATTCTGGGTTGTTGAGATTAAATATTAACTCCTCTGTGTGTTAATATTTATGGGTGTGTGTGACATGGGCAAGGCCTTGTATGTGTGTGTTGACATGCACAAGGCCTTTTTTATAAAAAAAATTGAGAACAATTTAAAAATCTGCCTTTTTTACATGTGTATACTGCCTTTAAACATTTATGTGCTAAGTAGCTTAAATCATTTAATTCCATAAATTAGAACTATTCACTGTAAAGTAATTCTCTCCAGTGGTGAGATGGTAGAATTTCATGCATGGAGTTCCACTGAAGTTTTAATAAGCAGATTATAACTCCTGATCTATGTCAAATGGACATTAAAATCCCGGTGACATGATATCGTCTTCTGTGGAAGAGAAGTATTTCCTCGTTTTCTTAAGAAACTAAATAATCATCAGATGTAGTCTTTTCAAATTAAATGTCTCAATTGGTATTAAACAGCCAGCACCTGGGGAAGGCTAAACATGACTGCATATGATGGCTCCAAATAGCACAGATAAATTTAGAATGTTCACTCACCAAATGGGGTGATCCCTCTGGGTCTTACGACTGGTTGTGTTCATGTTCTCAACTGACTCATATTGCTCGCTAGTAGCCTTTGGTCACTGCGGAGCCCACTCACGTTTCCTTCTTCTGTCTATAATCCATTTTAATCACCTCTGCTTTCTCTTGCTTACCTACCCAGCTTCTTACTCACTCACTCATAGCTTTCCCTACTCTAATCCTGTCTTTGAATGTATTTGTAAATTCATCAGCATGTTTGTTTGTTAGGGTATCTCTGTGGGTCTGCATGTGTCTGTATGTATTTACATATATGTAAGTGGACTTTAGGAATATTAGCCTCGAGTTGGGTAGCCCCCTGAATCTTGATTCCCTTCCTATCCTTAACTGGCCTTGTTCCACCTCGGGTGGAAGAGCATCCCTCTGGGGGATTAGGTTTGTGTCATTCCCTTCCTGTAGATTTTGGAATAAGGAACTTCCCTCCCAACTCCCTGTTTTCCCTCATCTGTTTTCTTAGCAAAGTATGCAATAAGAAGAGCTATCAAACATTTAGGAACAAAAAGACAATTTTTTATTTTTGTAATTGTTTTCAGGACAGCAAGAATCCTGTGTGTCACAGATGTACCAATTATGGTATTATAACAAGAGAACTGAGAGAAAGCATAACCATTTATTACCTCTACCATGAAAGAAAGCGTCACAGCCACCTGGGGATGAGCTGGACCCTGAGAAGTCATTGTTACATTCCAGGTTTTCTGAGTGAAAAGCAACTCTCTCCACCTAGTCCTGTCGTTTCACGGCATTGTTGATACAGCAGAGGCACAGCAAAACTACTTTTAATTATGTGAGTATAAAATAATATTCAAATTCTTAAAATTTCTTTAGCATTTTTAATAATTTTTAGAAGGCTATTATTATTCCTATCTCTCCGCATCCACTCCAACATTTGTTGTTTGGGGACTTTTTGATAAAAATCCCTTCTCACTGGAGTTAAGTGATATCTCATTGTGGTTTTGATTTGCATTTACCTGATGATTAGAGATGTTGAGCATTTTTTCATGTTTGTTGGGCATTAGTATACCTTCTTTCGAAAAGTTTCTGTTCATGTCCTTTGCCCACTTTTTAATAGGGTTGTTTGATTTTTTTCTTTGCTGATTTTCCTGAGTTGTATATAGATTCTAATTATAAGCCCTTTATCAGATGTATAGCATGCAAATATTTTCTCCCATTCTGTAGGTTGTCTATTTCACTCTAATGATAGTTTCCTTGGCTGTGCAAAAGCTTTTTAATTGGATCAGGTCCCATTTATTTATTTTTGTTGTTGCTGTGACTGCCTTTAGGTCTTCTTCATAAATTCTTTGCCTAGGCCAATGTCTATAAGAGTTTTTTCAAAAAATTTCTTCTAGAATTCTTATGGTATCATGCCTTAGGTTTAAGTCTGTTATCCACTGTGAGTTGATTACTGTGAGAGGTAACAGATGTAGATCCTCTTTCAGCCTTCTACATGTGGCTATCCAATTTTCCCAGCACTATTTATTGAATAGGGATTCTTTTCCGTAGTGCAGATTTTTGTTTGTTTTGTCAAAGATCAGATGGCTATATGAAGATGTTTTTATATATGGGTTCTCAGTCCTGTTCCATTGGTATATGTCTCTGTTCTTTTGCCAATACTATGCTGTTTTGCTTACTATAGCATCGTATTATAGCTTGAAATATGGTAAAGATGTCTCCCAATTTGGTTCTTTTTGCTTAAGGTTGCTTTGGCTACATGGGGTCTTCTCTGGTTCCATACGAAGTTTAAAATTATTTTTTCTAGATCTGTGAAAAATGATGTTGGTATTTTAATAGGAAATACATTTAACCTATCTTTGGGTAGTATAGACATTTTAACAATGACGATTCTACCGATACATGAGCATGGTGTGGTTTTCCATCTATTTACATCCTTTGCTATTTTCTTCCTTAGTGTTTTGTAGTTCTCCCTATAGAGGTCATTCACCTCCTTAGTTAAATATATTTCTAGGTATTTTATTTTCTTTGTTGCTATTGTGAAAAGTATTGAGTCTTTGATTTGGTTTTCAGTTTGAGTGTTGTTGGTGTATATAAATGCTACTGATACACTCCTGGTGGGATTGCAAACTAGCACAACCTCTACTGAAAATAGTATGGAGATACCTCAAAGAACTAAAAGTAGAACTACCATTTGATCTTCCAATCCCACTACTGGGTATCTACCCAAAGGAAAAAAAGACATTCTATAAAAAAGACATCTGCACTAGAATGGTTATAGCAGCACAATTCACAATTACAAAGATGTGGAAACAACCCAAGTACCCATCAATACATGAGTGGATTAATAAAATGTGTATATGTACACCATAGAATACTACTCAGCCATAAAAAATGGCAAACTATCTATTGTATTATCCTACATAGAGCTGGACCCCATTCTTCTAAGTGAATTATCACAAGAATGGAAAAACAAGCACCACATGTACTCGCCATCAAATTGGTAGTAACTGATAACACTAACGTACACATATGGAAAGTAACATTCATAGGGTGTTGGGCAGGTGGGAGGGTGAGGAGGGGTTGAGTAAATTCACACCTAATGGGTGTGGTGCATGCTGTCTGGAGGATGGACATGCTTGTAGCTCTGACTCAGGCAGTGCAAAGGTAATTTATATAACGAAAGCACTTGTATCCCCATAATACTCTGAAATAAAAAATAAAAAATAAAATAAAATCCATGAAAAAAAATTAAAGTCTATTATTGTTCAGAATAAAAGATAAAGAACAAATATAAAAATTAAATTATTGCCTACCATTTACTAGGCATTTTTATATACTTTCCTTTACAATATTCAGTCTTTACAATCATTCCACATGGTGGCATTACCACTGAAAGTCAGGTAGTTAAGTGACTTGCCTTAGGCTATAGACTTATTAAATGGTAGACAAGAATAACAACTTTAACCCTTCTCTTGGTAATCATCTATTAAGCTAGGAGTTGAATGGACACAGAAGAAAATTTCCTGTAGCTTTTTTCTCTTCCTAGGCCTTAGGAGCATATGAGTAGAAATAAAATCCTTTTTATCTTTCATTCTCAAGCTAGGATTCTAACTTTTTAGATTCAGGAACCAGACATCAATTCCATTTGGTGTCATATCCAATATATAGTTCATAGTAGGTACTTAATAAAAGTATATTGATATCGCCTGTTCTTCAATTTCTTGAAGAATGTTTTATATCTCTGCTTTCCTTTCATCTCTTCTTACTTAACATTCTTTTTTTTTTTTACTTTGTATTTCTTTCTAATCTCCTCTCCCTAACTCAATGGGTTAGAACTACTTAAGGTCAGTGAAACAAACAGTTGGTTCTTTGAAAAGAGCTGCTTAATTTTATAAAGTTTGTAAAGCTTTCATCCAAGTTTAAGGAAAACATCAAAGACATCGAAACAAAATGACTTACAGTAAAAAAAAATTAACTCTTGGGAATAAGTTCTTTCTCTCTCTCTCTCTAAAGAAGCTAACTGTAAAATAAAGTGTATGAATCATAAAAAATGTGCTTATATTTGTTGAATTAAAGTTTTTATCCAAGGACCAGAGCTTTAAATTCTAGCTAGTTATATGCCCTAGATATTTATTGAGTGCCTATTCTGAGCCATATTATGTGATTGGGTCAGAATAGAGAGAGAAAACACATGATTCCTGCCTTCCAGAAAACTAGGATTTAATGACTCTACGG
Source organism: Lepilemur ruficaudatus (assembly GCA_963574885.1). Lineage (NCBI taxonomy): Eukaryota > Metazoa > Chordata > Mammalia > Primates > Lepilemuridae > Lepilemur > Lepilemur ruficaudatus. Next base: position 8,533 of record CAUYRT010038530.1, read on the forward strand.
AAGGATTATGGGTTTGTCATGTCTAGACATGTAAACCAACTATTGCCATGTGAGAAGTGCTATAGTAGAGATTATGCAAGTATTTTGGAAGAACAGAATAATGGTATCTCATTGAGACATTGTGTCAGGAGAGTTTTCCTAGAGAAGTTGGCACGTGAGAGAAATTTGAAGAACTCACAGTAGAGTTCTATAGAAAAGGGGAACAGAAGAGGAAGTAAGCAACTGGATGGCTCTCAAGGTTCATTCTTCCATAATTTACAGCGTTAGGGTTGATTTAATATGTTCTTTTTCTAGACTTTCTTTTTTAAAGACATATACTATTTATTACTATTTTTGTTCTTTTCATTTTTTAACACTCTGGATGAATTCACAATATAATGTATCCAAGTCTTGGTCCAACTTCCTATTTCTCTTCTGTTAGTTGAAATAGTGACAGGGATTCTGAATTTGTAATGTCTGATTTTGTTTTTGGATTTTTAATTAAGTTCTGCTACCACCAAGTCTGAACCAGATTAAAAAAGCTTTGCCTAGGGAATATCCATGACTCTCTTTATTGAAAAGACAAGATTTGTAATGAACATGTCAGCTATTGAAAACAGACGCTTCATGTTAATTGAAAGTAATTTCTTCTCTTAAAGTGGTTAATCATACTTCCTGAAGTTCATATAATACCATCTGTTTGCTCAGAAATGCATTTTTTCACAAATAGAATACAAGTAAACTTCAATCCAACTCATCCTAAATGATGTTACAAATTAGTGTATTCCAGATTAATGTGGTATTGCAATACATATAAATGAACATTTGTTATTGCACTGTAACAGGATTTAGCTTTACGATCTTTAAAATGCAAAACCAGGAAGAAACATTTGAAACAACTTTATCTGGTTTAATATCATAACAAGTATAATTAGAGTCTTAACATCCATATTAATGAGGAGCCTGGGATTAGAAAATGGATAAGGAGAAGGGAGGAAGCCAGAAAACTAAATAAGAATTGATCCCTTTGGCTGCAGATAGACAGATCCTGAGAGATGAGGTCATATGAATCCTCATAACTATTGAAACACTTCAACTAATCCCAAATGACAAGTTACAAATTAGTGTCTTCCAGATTAATGTGATATTGTATACATATAAACAAAAATTTTTTATTGCACGTACGTGCACATTTTGCCTAATACCAAATGGGTCTTTGTCCAAGTTCTACCAGCAGCTGCATGTATGAATGTAGTAGAGTCATTTCTTTTTTTCTGTAACTGCATTAGGTTCTGTCTTAAGTCTCTTCCTCTACAAGTATATTTAATTCTTATCTGCATCTCATGTTGAAAAGATGATTGGACAGGTTCTATAAAGTGCTAAGTTGCTACCAGACAGTGAGCCATAGACCCTGGCAGAAGTGATCATCTTTCAAGACATCAGGAATGCATAACAGATGCACGGAGATGGAAAATAGATTTCTATAATATTTGTATGCCAACTTTGTGGTACTGGTTGGCCGGACATTGTGCCATCCTATATCAACCTAGGATCTGGCTAGTAAGTCTGAGGTCAGTTGCAATGTGCAATTAAACTTAAACTCCTGCATTAAGTACAGACTAGGAATAGAAGAACTAAATGATTCCAAGGTTATTAAAGAACCTTCTTCCTCAGTGCCTTGAAAAAGCAAAATCAGTGCCTCATAGGATTCTAACACAGAAAAAGAATCACTAAATATGAAATTACAATTAAAGACTTATTAACATACAAAGAAGCAAGTCATATGAGTAAGTTCAGTAAAACATCCACAAGAATTTTACATATTATAATGATCAGCTACAGAATATAAAGCAGCTATGTATGAAATATAAGAAAATGATCCTGGAGGAAAGATCTATGAGATGAAAACAATAGTGAGCAAAAAAAAAAATGATAAATATCTTTAAATTTTTCAAAATATTGAGTATGTAAAATAATAACATGTCCAATTTGTGGAAATAACCCAGGTGCAAAAGTAAAATACTGACAAGTGGAATTGTAAGTGAAACTGTAATTAATCTTCCTCAGTAACCAAGAGGTTTGGGTTTTTAGCAGCCATATGGGAAGAAGAGATATGGTATTCACCTTGACCATGTGGGGGGATGGAACTGAGAAACCTGAATCAAGCTGGGCATTTGAAGGGCTACACAATGACTAAAAGGATTGATAGAAAAAAAATACTGCTGACATAAATGAAGGATCAGAAGAAAATATTTCTTTTTCCTAGCCTCACCTAAGAAATTAAAACCAAAGCCTACTTTCCTTCGAAGGAAGGAAACTTAAATCAATAAAATTAACTTAAAGTGATCCTGAGTCAGTAGCATCCTGAGGTTCATAATACAACAAAACACAAGTAATTTCTGAAAGATATATCTGCAAACCAGGATTCACTGGATCCTCACATATAAAATCTCAATGAACATGAAGTAACAATAGAAAATTATTAAGGAAAACAGTCCACATTGACCAAAAGTCAGTTTAGACATTATGAACAAGGGGATAAAAAACACAATTAGACCTCAACCACCAGGAATATAAGATGAGAAAATATCAGAGAGAATATAACTACATTAAAAGTACTTAAAGAAAATATAACCAAAAGCAAAGAAAGAAATGAATCTTAGAAAACTATCAGATATGTGTGAAAGCAAATAAGCAAAATATCTATGAATGCAAAATATAATTACTGAAATTAAGAACCTCAGTGAATTTGATAACAATAAAGGTAAGACTTAAGAGACATTAGTAAACTATATACCTGAAGAAATTACTCAGAATTAATCAAAGAGATATTATGGGTGGGAATACAAAATCATATAGCCATTTTGTTAAATGGTTTGCCAGGAACTCAGGGAATAAAATATATACTCACAACTCAGTAATTCTTCTCCTAGGTATACACTCAAGAGAAATTTTAAAAAGATAGCAAGGCAAAAACCTGTTTGCAGATGTTTATAGTGGCTTTATTCATAACCAACAAAATTTTAAAGAAATCCAAATATCTATCAACTGTAATAAATACATACAATGAAATATTGCTTAGCAACAAATAGACACAAAGTGTTGATGCATGCAATGGTGTGGGTGAATCTTAATGCATTAAATGAAGAATGTAGGCTCAAAAGGCAGTTATGACATATGATTCCATCATATGACATTCTGGGAAAGGCAGACTATAGGGGCAGAAAATACATCAGTGGTTGCTAAAGACTAGGGAAGAGAGAGAGGTTGACTACAAAAAAGAAAAAGGGAATTTCAGGAGGTGGGTCAAAGAAGCTGCTATTCATGGTGATAATGTGAAATAAACAACAAAAGATTATAAGCAGGATGGCTTTATAATAATTCACCAAGGAATCAAACTAAGAAATCAACTAATTTACCATTAGTATCTCTACCATTTAAGACACTGCTCTTAATCATTGACCTCCCTCCAATAAAAGGAATGGTATAGAAAAATGTAACAATGCAATTAAACATTTTAATCAAATAGACATGAATAGAATTTTATCAGTCATAACCTTAGCAGGAAACAGATGACACTTTTGACTGAGTCAATTGAGTAAGATTGAGTAAAGGTACTTTTTACTGAGTTGTTAGTAGAGTTAAGGGAAAACGGCATGGGAAGATGAAGTCCAGTGGCTAGCTAAAGCATAGAACCATTACTACCTCTAAGCCTAAAGGAGCAAGGGAAGAGAGAATATATCCTTGAACCCAGTGAAAGGTGTGATTGTAGTAATACTGTAAGGTATAGTTATAGCAGTAGCTACAGAAAACTGCTGACAAAATCTGCTGCCTTCAGGGAAGAAATGTAGCCACTGCCAATGTCTGGCCTCCAAGTGAGGAAGTATGGGATTAAGTACTGTACCCTCATTCTCTTCTTGGTGCAGTCTATAAAGGTCAGCCTCCTTGGACACAGAAGAGTAAAGAAGGGCAGAGAGAAGTGTAGGGAAGGTTATAAATTACCCAATCTATTATACATGGACAAACAGACTATTCAACACAAGAACACTGCACCCAGCAATTAGAAATGTACATTCTTTATAAACAAGTATGGGACATTTATAAAAAGTATTGCATGCTAGGCCTTCAAACAAGTCTCAGTAAGCATTAACGAATTAGTGTTACACAGAACCCATTTTCTTGCTATAATACAACTAACTTAGAAAAAATAAAAGATGAATTAAAACCTTCCATAGAGTTCAAAATTAAAAAGCAGTCTTCTAAGTAATTCATAGTCAAAGAAGACATAATAGTGACTTGATAATTTTTAAACTAAATTATAATTCAAATGCTACATATCCAAATTTTCAAGATGCAGCTACATCAATAGTTAGAAGGAATTCTATAGAATTATACCCTTACATTAGAATAGAAGAAATGGTAAAATTAGTTAAATGTCCATTTCAAAAAAGTTAGAAAAAAATAACTGAATTAACTCAACAAAAGGAGAAAGAAAATGAATATAAAATGATAAATTAGAGAAAGAGAAAACAAAACTAAAATTAAAAAATCCATAAAACCAAACATAACTTCTATGAAAAAATAAAAACGTTAGAATTTATTCCCATTCTTGGGATATCTGTCCATTTGCAGGATGATCTAATAGGATAATCTCTCTCCACCCCTCACACAACTTTGCTCTTGGGAAGATGGAGTTATTTAGCGCATTGAGGAAGAGTAGCTGGCCACAACTAGCCAATGTCTCTCTGTCTCTATCTCTCTCTCAATTTTGTCCTAGTTACATGGACACATGGGATTCAAACTGAGAAAGGAAATTAAGAAGTTGAGAAGATTCTGGAAAATAAAGAAAGGCAGCAAGTTTAAAATATCTGGTAAGCAGAGCTGCTGTTGCACACATATCCCTTTACAGGAAAGATGGTACGCATGTGTGGAGCCCCTCCACCCTCCACCATTTACTGAAAATGTAAATGCCCAAATTAACATCTTGATGGGCATTTTAAATTCATAGGTCATAGATTCTGAATTACTTGAATGATGGCAAGGCTAAATAAGGATTTTCTCTAATTATGTTCCCTCAATCAGTTACCATTGAGAATGCAATATGATCTTTGGCATCTCCAAATATTGACTTCTGGGGAACATAATTTTCCCTGAGATTACTGCTATAGGCCCTGAGGATGTTGTATTATTTGGTGGGCGTGGAAACAGAGTCATTAACAGGACTCTAAGATGTCCTGATAATGATTTGGGTTCTGAAACTAAGCAACCCCAGAGACTTGGCATTGATCAATTTAACTTCTGAGGACCCAAAGGAATCCTACCCATTCCTATGGAAGACAGTTCAGGCTGAAGTCACTGAAGAAGATAAATTAAATCTTTATTGAGAGTTAATTATATCCCAATAAATATGTTAAGGACTTTACGTATATTACTTTAGGTAAAATTCATATCATCTTTTTTGAGGTGGCCATGATTACTATTTCCATTTTACAGATTAGGTATCTGAGAGAAAAAGAGGTTAAAAAAATTCTCCATGGTTGCACAACTCTCAAGTAATTCCTACAGGATTCAAATACAAGATACCTGATTTAGAATCTCTGCTTTTATCCACTGCATTTGAACACCTGGACAAATACAACTGAGCTTTGAAATTGAGCAGGAATAAGGAATTGGGGCAGACTTAAATTTCTGTGGACTATTAACACAGAAAGGCAATATAATTTAATTGCAGATCCATATATTTTTTGGTCTTTAGACTTTGACTTACAAGGAGATTTAATAGTTACATCTGTTTTTTGTCCCAGGGAATTTGATGATGGCAGGAGATTTATATTTGTATCTAAAGCATCTCTGTGCTGCTGGAATTTTATTATTGTAGTGTCTTTTATGTAGTTTATTATTAAAATATATTTATGATGTCATTCAGGCTCATTGAAGACCTCTGAAAAAGTGGCTGGACATAATTTGGAATGGAAATAGAATAAGGAGTGACTTTTCAGCCTTGAGTACAGAGTGGCCTTGGAAATGATTTAATTAATGCACTCTTCTGACCCATATCCAAGAAGAAAGCCAGACGAGCAGTTAAATGTAGTGTGGCATCAGGAGGAATTGCTCTGATGGGCAGCTAAGCTCTTCCCAGAAAGGTAGCACATCTCAACAGACCATAGCTTTAGTGGCTAAACCAATGAATTAAAAAAATAAAACCTAGGGAGTAATTGAGGTGGTGATGCTTCTTGCTTTCTCCTGATGGATACCTCCAGTGAAAAGAAACCCTATGGCATAATTCTCTTGGCCTTTTGCTACCTACTATTCACTCTGCCCATGGGAAAGTGGAAGACTCTGATTGGAAGGAGAAACTGGGCATATGTGGCCAAAATCCTTTCTTTCTAAGGAGCCAACAGACTACAGGTAATATACATTGTGTTTGGAATCTTTAGAAATAGCTCTGCCTTAGGGGTGGAGGTCTGCTCCAGTCCAATGCTGCTGGGAAGGTAAAATTTTCTCATTCTACGGTTCAGTAATAAGAAGTCCACTTTCTTGTAGATAAAAGAAACATTTAGCATCAGCATTAACATTGAAAAATATTTGTTTTCCATACATCTTCTTATCTTCTTTTCTTATTTTTGAAGAGGTTTAGAACTCAGGCAAAGAAAAGGAGGGCAAGTTATTGTTTCCTTAGCAAATACCTCAACAGTAGACAACAACAGAAAAACTACTGATGTGATTGATTTGGGGGGTGGGCAGGAGGATGAGAGAGGGTAAGAGAGAAGGAATTTATAAGATTTATATAGGGATAACTCAGAACCAAAATCATGCTGATTTGTGCCAAATTACAGAAAACCTCAGGAATGAGAGGCCCTGGATTATTCTAAAAATGAGGGTGCAGGATGGAGTTTGAGAGCTTGAGACATTAGAAATGGTTGAATATTTGTATAAAAAGTACAGTTGGGTAATAACTTTATTTATATTTTTTATTTTTTCAGACAGGGTCTTGCTGTGCCGCCCCTGATAGCATGCAGTGGCATGATCTAGCTCACTATAACCGCAAACTCCCGGGCTCCAGTGATCCTCCTGCCTCAGCCTCTCAAGCAACTGTGAATACAGGTGTGCAGCACCATGCCTCACTGATTTTTCTATTTTTTTGTAGAGATGGTGTCTTGCTCTTGCTCAAGCTCATCTTGAACTCCTGGCCTCACACTTGAAGCCTTGGTCTCCCAAAGTGCTAGGGTTACAGGTGTGAGCCACTGCACCCCACCAGGCTCTATTCTTAAATCATTAAATGACTAAAGGTTGAATGAGAGAATCAGATTTGTGGGCACCAAGTACATGTGAGGCCAGCAATGACATACAGAAAACAGAGGGACTAAATGAAAGTCTCCTTACAAGTTAAACACCTCACTCCCCTCTCTATTATTTGGAATCAAGAAAACTCGAGTAGCTGGGTTTATTCCTCTCAGCTAAGAAATGGGATATTTCCTCTCTGAGGAAATCAATCAGCTTAAGACAATAATAATAATGCATCCAGTAATTGAGGGTTACCAATTAAATGGCCCATACAGATTATTCTGCAATAAAACCAAGCATATATAGTAAAAAGCTTTCAAATAGTTTTCGGGAATGTCATTGAAATATGAACAGATAATTTATAAACATCAGATATTTAAACCAAACTCATCACTTGAAAGAAGAGGGAAAAAATCAAGCAAAAGGGAGAAAAAAGGAAGTACGAGGAACAACTATAAAGGGAGTAGGAAAAAAATTACACGCATATGGGTATGTGTATGTATATATATACGTGTATATATTTAGAGAGATAAAAAAATATTTCCATAAAAAAGAATGGAAATTACAAACTAGGATAGCCAGAAAATAATACAACTCTCATATCAGACCCCAAATCTTGGAAATTAAAAATATATCAGAAATAAAAATGCTAATAAAAATTTTGGAAAATAAACTTTCAGAAACTTCCCAGAAAGTGGTATGATAATAAAAAGACAATGGGAAAGTATACTTAGAAAAAGTTAGAGAGAGAATCAGACCCAAAGTTTAAATATCCAAATGTAGAGAGTTTCTGTTGAAGAGAACAGAGGCAGCGAAGAGTAAGAAATTATCCATGATAATTCAGAAGTCCCGAAAACTGAAAACAACTCTTTGTTGATTGAAAGCTCCTACTAAGTGCCCAAACTTGTGACATGAAAACAGACTGCTACCAGCACACATTGCTGTATAATTTTAAAAACAAGAGAACAAGAGAAGATTATCAAAGTTCCAGAAAGGGTAGGGGGGAAAAAGAAAAAAACCTCATTACATAGAAAGCAACAAGAATAAAAAGAAAAAAAATTGTTCCCATAGCACTAGAAATTAGGCTATAATGAAACAATGCTTTCAAATTTAAAAGACAAATTAATCCTAAGATTCTATCTTTAATCAAGATATTAGTCAATTATAAAATCTCAAAAAAATTTACGTCCTAAGTATCCTTTCCCAGTAAGCCATGGAAAGAGGGAGATGTGTAATTCAGGAAGCAGGAGCTTTAGCACAGAAGGGAGAGGGGGCTTTTCATGATGAAGGTGAAGAGAGATTCCAGGTTGACACGTGGGCAATTTGCCTAGTTTCTCTAGAAGCGGCCTTAGAAATGCAGGGTTTATGTCTCTAAAGAAAAAGTGAATTTGATAGAGTAATTCATGTCTTGGAATATACTCAGAGGTTTAGAACCCTGAAACTTACCTGAAAACACACACACACAGAAATATTTCAAATTGCCACCTTAGTTTCTTTTGATCTCTCCTAAACAGAGAGTTCCAGTTTAATGATTTAGATTTCTACCATCCTAGTAAGAACCTGATGAACAGAATTTTTCCTATTCCTTCCTCCATACATCAGTTCTGCATTAGAAGTTGTCTGTGTTCATCACTTTCTGCTATGTGGCAGGGAATTAGTTAGGAAAAAAAAAAAAGGAGTGGAAAAAACCTCCCTGCTGCTAGCTAGCTAGCTAATAAGTCACTGGGACCAGTACTGTACTAGTATAACTAATGTTAACACTAAGAAATTTCAGAAAGCCTATACAGAAGGAATTGGTTACTGGTATTTTAAAGCTTTCCAGGACTATGATGATAGGGAACAATAACAGCGAGGGTTTTCAGTACCTCCCAAACTGGGACTATGGGTGACTACCTGCCATAAATATATGCAGATAGAGAACTGTTCTTATGGGAGGTTATGCCAGGCTCTCAAAGGGATCCCTATTAATGCCTAGCAAAGCTTCATAGCCATCTGTCCCAAGGTCGAAGTGGAATTCCACAGCTACAGATGTGAACATCAAAGGAAAAGAACATGTTTACTTGCTATGCCCTCAAGCACTATAAATGCAATGTGGAGAGACATTTCCTTGGCATCCAAGGAGACAGGCTCACCAGACTGATCTTATGTCCTCATTCGTCCTTCCTCTGTCAGGTGCCCCAGAAATGCTTATAGAGTTTCACAAAGAATTATTCATCATACTTTTTATTACTTTCACATAACCCAAGACTTGGTTATTGAATTTTTTCTTTATTACTCATATTTCTTACAACATAATATTTATTTTTCAATATGTATGGGTGGTTGCCTCCCCTTAGGGACAGAAAGCCTGTTTGGATACTCTGTTTATCTTGATGTAAAATCCAGTCTTAGCAGTCATTGGTTTTTCTTCTTGGAACACTTCTACTTTATCTTTCCATTTCAACATAGATTTACACAATCTACTATTTTTCATCAACTGCATATCAGATTTATAGCCTCAAAGAGGGAGATTTGATCTACTTGCACATCTTCCTATTGAGACCATCTATTTTTGATGTGAAATGTCAAGGCTTAGTCACTGAAGGAGTCTCACTATTTATAAAACCTTTGCTATAGAGCTGGAGATCTGGGGCTCAAAGAAACTTTACCCGATGCCTGGAGGTCAGGATTCTCAAATGGCAAAGTATCTCCATCTCTACATCACCCTCCTCCAGGTATGGGATAATTTGACACAGGTATTACCTATTTCTAAGTGAAGTAAAGCCAAAGGCAAAATTAACACAAACAAGCTCTTGTCCAGATAGACGGCTTCAGCATTTATTATTGTGTTTGCCACATGCAACAACTTAACATGGCCATATTCTGACCACTGCCATCCCTGTTCACCTGCCACAAGTTTTAAGCACAGTTAAGAAAGATAAAGTCTATGCTCTTCTCCTAAGTGTAACTGGTGAGCATGTGACGAGAAAGCAGGAGGTGCAAGGCTTGCATTGGTTACTCTTTATTTCTCCAAATTCAGACTCTATAACCTATTAACTGCTTACTTGTGAAAAATCCCAGAATTTCCCATGTTTGCCTTGCTTTAACCAGCTTCATTCACCATTCCCTTCTGAAGCAGTCCTCTTTTCCCATATTTCTCCTAACTTCTCATGAACTCTAATCATATATATCTCCACCAAATAAATTCCTTTAGTTTCGTAAAGTTATATGATATTTGGAGGGCACAAAAATCAGGTTGGGTAAAACTGAAGGAACCAAATCTTTTAAACTTGTCCTACCTTACTTGCTGGAACTACTGCGGTAGCGAGAGAACACCTGTCCTATTCTCTTTTCTACTCTTCACTATGCTGCTCTTCTTGGAGGAAATCACGAGACGCTCAGGAATAGTTCATCACGAGCTCAAAGCTCCCACGTGGCTCTTGGTGAGTCACAGCCTCCTTCACTAAATCTTTGTACTCTCTGAAAAGGAAACACGTGAGTAACGTATCACCCAGTTCTACCGAGTTCATCAAAATAGTCCCTAGTTTAAACTAATTTTATAACTGAGTGCTATGTCACCAAATAGGGCATATTTTCAGAATGCACAATGCCTAACGAGTTAGAGTTTCCAGTGGAGTGGTGGGAACTCTAAACAAAATAAATGCACATAAACATTATTCTGAATTTAATTTTCAGAGGTTCACAGACTCCCAGCATGGATCTGTAGAGTTTCTACCCTTTTCCTAGAGGTAGAAGTTGGGTGAATCAGGAAGCTTTCATGAGTGGTAGATTTAATTTCTCTACTCCTCTGGCATCTTTTCCCCATCTCCACCCTGTACCCCTGCATACCTACCGTTTTGGAAATTGGAAAAATCTTGATTCCTTAAAAGTTAGACTTCAGTGAATAATGATTAAAAACGAGCAAATTTCAACAGCATTCCAATTGCATAAGGCAATGTCTCTGTCTCTCTGCATTGAACGGTCAACAAAAGTTGAAGACTGAGCCATCCAACCAGTGAGGATTAAGGATGCCGTCTTTACTTTTCAGGCACCAAATCAGAAGGGAGAAGTTCATCTGATGTACTTTGAGAAACCTGGCCCCTATAAACAACTGATTTGATGTTAATTTACAGCAAATGGACTGACTCAAGTCTGAGGTATAACGAAAGTTTCTCAGCTCCTGTATTGTTCTCTAAATGGTTTCCCTCCTAACCTCATGAGGGACCTAATGGCCTTTCCCCTCTTTGCAGCTCATTCAGTAAGACTTGTTCACTACGGTGCTAAGTTATGTGGGCAGAAAGTGGCTTTCGAACTTTGTGAACATGTTATTTGTACTGTAACATTAGTGTGGGTTGTGTGCTAGTTCTCTTCTGACTCACCTGAGCCTTAGAACATCAGCGATGCCATGGACAATCTTGATCTGCTGATCCATTGTATCTGAAACCTCCTGCTGTGTTTCAAAATCAATTCCTTAACTCCTTCTCCTTGCTTTTTCATTCAGCAAAGTGTTTCTGGGGAAAAAAAATCTTTAAAAAAGGTTTTAGCTACTTATTAACTCACTGCTATGTGCCCTTCTCTCTGTGATTCACTAATCCAGCACCTGTCTAAGGGATGTCACTATGTGCCCGGGACTCCTCAGGTGTGCGGCATGTAGCATGGATGGGAAGAACAAGGAACCGCCTTCTAAAGCTAGAAAGTGGGGGAGAGTAAAGACAACACAACAATACACTCTATAATAAGTGAAATAATATAGTGATGACCTAGGCAGGGGTGGGGGTGGGGTCTGGACTATTAGCCGGGTCGGGGATGGTCAGAAGAAAGTTTTGCTGTAGCTTTGACCTAAGGCTGGAATGGGAAAGAGCAGCCATGGGCAGGTCAGCAGGCAAATCACTGCAGACAGAAAAGAGTTTTTCCAGCTCTGTGCTGTTGACATTTGAGGCCAGATAGTGATGTGTGGTAGGTGCTGTTGTGCTACTGTAGGATGTTTAGCAGCGTTCCTAGCATCCACCCAGTACAGTTGTTACAACCAAATCATCTCTAGACATTGCTGAGTATCTCAGGGGGAAGGGGGAATTGCTCCCAGTTGAAACTGCTGTGGTAGAGGCATCATAAAGAGCAGAGGCTCCAAACAGCAACAAGCTAAACAGGCTTAGAAAAAGCTAGTGTGTCTGGAAGAAAGTGTCTTAAGGGGAGAGTAGGAGGAAAAAAGGTCTGCATGTATGGGAGGCCCAAATCACATTAGAGCCTTGCAGGCTATGGCAAGGACCTAGGATTTCACTCTAAATATACTTGGAAGACACTGGAGGATTAGGTAAGGCAAATTCTAATACGATTTGCATTTTAGGATCACTGGTGGGTTCTCTATGGGATGCTGCCAATGCCTCATTTTACAGACTTGCTTGGCTTAGTAGATTGGCTATTTGAGTTCGAAGCTAATGCTTATTTTAGATTTTGGTAATAATTTTTATTTGAATTTTATGGAGTTAGATTTGCCAGGTGAGCACTCTAGACTCTAATTCATCTAAGAGACTATATAATTAATCTGGGTAGGCATTAAGACTTGGTGTCCTGGCCATGCAAAGACATCCAAAGCCATGAATGGAAGTCAATATACCTTTTAGCTTAATTATTACTCTAAATTAAACATAAAAATGAAAATAAAAACCCTGAGTATAGCCATTTATCAATTACTAAATTATTATGTGCTGTTGAAAACAGAAGACCCAATTACTGATGTAATGCTCATGCAATTGGGCTCTTTGTTTCTCAGTTTCAGTTGCATCAACAGGATCCAATAGATGTGGAATTTCAAAGTGATGTGCCAGACTGCTGAGTGGACATGTCTCAGGAGGTGTTCTAGGATGATGAGAGAACTCTCAAATTCACAACGAAGGTAGAAACAGGTCGAGCAGTGAGAGGCTCAACTGTGGATTGTGAAGAGTTGCTGTCTATGCTCTTAGGTCCACCTTGCTAGGAATGAGGAGGGTGTACCCCCTTCCATCCAAAGCCGAGTGACAGGCAACCTCAAAGAAACCATTCCTTGCAGTTGTGACATTCCATAGAGAAAGTGTCTGACACAGGCTTGGGTTATCTTAAAAAGAGAGATGGTAGCTAGTGGCCTGAAGCATCAGGAGGAAGAGGGGGAGGGGGGAGGGGAGAGAAGGAGAGAGGGGGAAGATAGAGAGGGACAGGGAGAGGGAGAGGGAGGAAGAGAGAAAGAGAGAGAGAGAGAGAGAGAGAGAGAGAGAGAGAGAGAACGAATTGGAATGTCAATGCAAACTTCAGTATCACCAAAAAAACCAGCATCTTAAAGAATAGATGAAAATCTTGTGTCCAGTTTTATGCTATTATGAATAATGTTGCTGTGAATATTAAATAAAGTATCAATTTTCTTTATAAAAAAGAATGGATGAATTTTTCCCATGAATTTTTCCAAGGTCCAGAGTTAAGGGCATAAACTGACTTGTCTTTTTAAACCTTGCCCATTACAATGCTTGAAATAGTGGTAGGGGTTTCAAAAGGGAGAATTCTGTGTGAAATGAATCCAGGAGAACAAAAAAGCCTAAGTTGGAGCATCTGCCTGATGAGGGAGGGGTGCACCGCCCAGCTGGAGTGGCTCAGCGGACAGAGCATCTGAAGGACCAAGACAAGCACCCAGGAAGGAAAGGTTTAAATATCAGGCAGGCTTAGCAGAACTAGTCAATTAATGGCTGTCCTCATTAAGAAAAGTTTATCCTCTTCTCCCTCAGTTCAATTCAAGATGGACCAAAAGCTCCAATTTGCAGGAAGAAGGTGGAACAGGGAAAGAAGAGTCCAGAGAGTGGTACTGAGTTGCCAGGTTCACTGATCTGACAAAACAGAGGACCAGGCTTTTCCTGTTAGCAAATAGAAACTGTGCATTGTGGCTCAGAATAAATTAGTTCATTTAAAAAGATAGTGGAAGACAAAAATACATTTTCATTTTATTGTGTCCTACTCATCTTGCTTGTTCAACATGCCAGTTATAATGTCGTCAAACTGCTACAGATTACACTTTATTCTAGAGTATTTCCTGAGGATTGGGGGACACAGAACTCTTGCTAACCTGGAACATTCTTTTTCTTTATTTCAAAATATTAAGGTGGTACAAATGTTTTTGTTACACGGCTTGAGTCAGGGCTATAAATGTGCCCATCACCGGAATAGTGTTCATTGTACCCGTTAGGTGAATTTTTGCCCCTCCCCTTGTCCCCCAACTCCCCCTTGCTTGATTTCCAATGACTTTTGCTTTCCTCTGTGCACCTGTGTGCCCATCAGTTAGTTCCAATTTATTAGAGAGTACACGTGGTGTTTGTTTTTCCATTCTTGAGATACTTCACTTAGGATAGTGGTCTCCAATTCCTTCCAAATTGCCACAAAAGGTGTTCATTCATCCTTTTTTAAGGCCGAGTAGTACTCCATGGTATACATATACCACTCATGAACTGATGGGCACTTGGGTTGATTCCAGATCTTTGTAATAGTGAATTGTGCTGCAATAAACATTTGAGTGCAAAAGAACTGGAACATTCTTTGTTTCAGTTGTTCCAAGTTTGGTCTGCAGGATTATTAGAATTAAGTTTTTCCCTGTACTTTAGAGCAAACATTTTTTTCTTTCTTTATTCATTTAACACATGTATATAGAGTGCCTAATGTTTACCAGGCACTGTTTTTAGTAGTCTTGGTTCAAGGTGTTTGGAAAACTATACTACAGAGGCTAGCACCAAGAGGCACACATTTCTGGCTCAAGGGACCATGTTTCAAGGCCATGGATGCTCAGGAAGTGTTCAAGTAACACAGTGCCAAGATTGCCACTCTCCCGGGTGACATAGTGGAGAATTATAGTAAGCTGGGGGTTCCCTGGGGATGTGTTTATTCTTCACAAACCTATTCTAATCTTTGGTACTCTCTAAAAACTGAGATATATCTACTTCTAACTTAATCTGCAATGAAATAAAATGAATAAATACATTTTTTAGCTCTGTTTCTATTTATGTAAACACTACATTTATATTGTTCTTTTCCACTAGGCTACTTCCTTTCCTAGAAAAGAAAAGTCAACAGTGTTACAGTTGTGTGTTTTGACACTCTCCAATTTACTCTATTAGACTTTAAACTTCACAAGGATAGATTTCTATAATCCATCATCAATTTTGATTCAGTAGATCTAAGTGAGACCTAAGTTTTCGTCATTTTTCTAAGTCCCCCAGGTGGTTTTTCAGCTGTGCTTGACAACCAGTTGTGTGGAGAGACCAAGCCGTGAGGTGAGGTGTTATAAGACCAATCTCAGGTGTGTGCCTCCAAATTCCCCCCTCCATTCTCAGCTGAGAACTGTGCATTCTGGTGGGAGATCAGCATCCTGAGTCAACACATTTTCTAACAGCTCTGTAAACCTCTGGGTCTGGGTTTCTTAACCATGGCACTACTGACATTTGAGACTGGATAATTCTTTGTTGTGCGGATGGGGGCATGTCCTGTGCACTGTCGAATCTTAGCAATGTTCCTGCCCAGATGATGCCAATAGCAACTTCCTCATCCTCCAGTTGTGACAACCAAAAATTTCTCCAGACATTGCCAAATACTTCCTGTGGAACAAAATCACCCTGGTTGAGAATCACTGCTCTCACCTCTGTACTAACCCTTTTTCTCTTTTCCCATTAGAAAAAAGACTAAGAAAGGAACTAGTCAAGAAATATTCTGGAAGGAAGACATAGACAATAGCAAATGCCACGAAATAATGTGGTGGAATTGAGTTTCCCAAAGAAGTATGTTGAAGTCCTAACTGATGTAGTTAAGAAGAGGTCATACCGGATTGGGGGGGGCCATAAGTCGAATGGATAGTGTCCACATAAGCAGAGGGAGACGGAGACACGGCTATATAAAGATACAGACACAGAGAGACCACAGTGCCAGGTGAAGACAGAGACAGAAACTGGAGAGATGCAGCTATAAACCAAGGAATGCCAAGTATTGCTGGCAATGACCGGAAGGTAGAAGAGAGGCATGGAACACACTTTTACCTCAGGTCCTTCAGAGGGCCTGCAGGCTGCCTATACCTTGACTTTGGTGGAAATCTGTTACAGGAGACCTAGGAAACTAATAGAAATGATAGATGAAGCAAAAAGAAAATAAAAAATGAGAGAGAGAAAATAATGCACAGGGGCTATACTAACTGTTTTTTGCACATTCAATCAAACGTAAGTTGTAAGATAAGTTCTGTTTTATAAGATCATAATATTGTGCTCTATGAATCACAGGTCAGAAAACAGATCAAGTCACAATTTAGGAAGCAGAAAATAGGTGCTCAGAATATAGCAACAAGAGCATAACACCTAACTATGTATGTTAACATTTGTAAAAGACTTTGTAAGCTATTAAATGCTCTAAAAACAAGAATCAACCAGCACTATTGTGTTTATACCTTCAAGTCTATTTATTGCAAAAAATTAACTAGTATTTACATACAATTAATTTATTTTGCATTGGGGAGTATTTTTATTCTTTTGTTTCTGGGTCTTCGTCAAATATTTTTATGGTAGAACATCCTCTTAAATTATCTGAATTTTTTATGAGCATGTATCACCTTTATAAACAGGAAATAAAAGTCATTTCTAATTCAAAAATAAAATATTATGATCTACTAGGATATACATACTATTTTTATTTATTTCGCTTTGTAAAATGCCCCTAACTAATGTTATCCAATAAGATACTTAATCCTTGAATTAAGAAGGTAGCAGGAATGGAAGAAAAACAACATGGCATAAAATAAAATTTTCCACATAAAAACTACTTGAAGAGATTTTATTTAGATGATATATTTAAATTTGCAAGCATACAGAAAAAGGAAATGTATGAACAAGACAGGCTATACATAGAACATACTGAAGTGAGTTAATATGGGATACATTTATGTTTAATATTGTGAAAAAAGGTAGGAAACTGTATTTTACAAAGTCAGAGACATTTCACAAATTAACAAAAAGCTAAAAAAAAAAAAAATTAATTTATAGCTTTGGGTTCTCAAAGCCAGAACAAAAAAGGAAGTGATTTCTTCTTATGTACTTTTTCTACAATTAAACTCTGTTCCTACCAGGTTTTTATAGTCAGGCTTTCCTAAGTGTTTTAGCCCCAACTAGAAAGAAATGGAAACACTACAATGTCTAAGAGAATCATTTACTAGCTCAATAATAGTTTGTAACTATCTATTGTCTTTACTCAATCAACACGGCTACACCTCCTCCCTGAGCTCCTACAGTGGCTTCAGTGGCATTTCATGGCATTGTTTCTCTTCCTAACACATTCCCTACTCCTTCCCCCTATTTCTGTGGATACATCTACTCTTTCTATTCCTTAAAACACCTGTCATCATGAACATCCCTTTCCTTTGACTCCCCAACATCCAGATTCAGGACAGTATCCTCTGTGCTCAGTGCCCCAGGATACGGTGGGGAATGACGGAGCTGCCCGACAGAGGCAGTGAGAGGGGCAGAAAATTGCTCCATTGTCAAGCACGTGCCTCCGTGTGGGATAGTGTCCTACCAGAGGAAAGGAGGCCTCTTTGTCCCCACAAAGAGAATATCCATTTCCCAAGTCATGTGCCTATGGGCTGCATGCACCTGGAGAGTGTACTTTCATTTTTTATTAATCAATTTCCATAGGAAGTGCCTTTTTCTAATTCCCCCAATGACATACTATGAACTGTCACTGGCTTTGCATACCTCACCTTCACCATTTCATGTATCTTGACTTCCAAATCCTACCCACTAGGTCTTGCTTTTTGCTACTACAATAATTTTCCTAAAATATGTGATACTTGATAAACAACAAAAGGTTCAGTTTGTAGTTTTGTATAAAATGACAATCCAATACCTAAAATAGGGTGTGTAGAAAGGAAAGAATATGGTAATAAGTGGGCACTGGGGCAGTAATCCCCAATATGTTGTCATTTGACTCTCTTTATCAGGACCTTCTTGCATACTTGTTAAGAGCACAAATTCTTGGGCAGTGCAAGACTTACAGAATGAGAGTCTCTGGGTGGGCTGGGGTAGGGGTGGGGGGCAGGGAATGTGCATTTCAATGCTCTCTCAAGGTCATTCTCCTATATAGTAAAATTTGAGAATGCTTTCAGAGGATTTTAAAAGGAGAGATGGGTAAATTAAACTGACATTGAGAAATAAAACAATGTAGTAAGTGTTCCCACTTCAGCCTACATGTTAAGTCCAACGATGAAGTCCAGATGTGTTCAGTAAGCTGAGAGTGTGGGACTACCAGCAGTGTAGAAGCAGAGGCCCTGAGAGCCTCTTGGGAGAAACACTGAGCCTTAGCACAGATGGAAAGTAGCATAACAAGCTTGATGCAGTACAACTGTCCTGAGTCACAAGAGGAAGAATTCTGAGCATGTCTATCAACAGGGCTCTGCTCCTGGAAGTAGTAGGGTACCCTAGACAATGAGGAGGGAGAGACAGCTACAAATAAAAAAGAAAGAGATACTTCATTAATAACTCTTAAGGACATAGGGACTCAAGAAGCACAGCTTTCGCACCCCACTACATCAATCGGTCTCTAATTATTCAATCTATTCAATCAAAAAGCACTTAGATATTTCAGAAGAATTTAACATACCTAAATGTTTCTCAATTGTTGGAAAGGAGAAGCCATAGGGAAAAGAAAATGCAAATAAATGCAAGGTAGTACAACTGCTTAGGCTTAGAAGCAAGAATGAAAGTGGATTGCCCAAAACCCATAAGGAGAGAACCGTGGCAGCTAGAACTGTCACTGCAAGCACTGAGCAAGAAGCCAGGAGCCTGCAGTCCTCTGACGCTGCTGGACTCACTGGCGATATCACAAAGACTGCCAGAGCCAGAGCAGAAAAAAATGACTTCTCTCCTTCTCCTGACTTCCAATTGGCTGCCAACACCTTCCATTGGCAGAATTTAGTCAAAACCCAGTTAAGAAGTCCAGGAAAGTAGTTTGGAGGCTTCCAGCCCTTGACAGAATAGAGGAGAAAATGAAAAAAGCATACATGGATGAGGCTGAGAGCCAAGAGGAAACCAATGGATGCACCCAAGTACAGATTCTAAGAGGAAAGGCGGGGAAACAGTTTTACTCAATTTATCCCATCAGACACTTTGAAGCTTTGGGTAGCTGGCAGTTTCTGATCATAGGTCAGTGGGTTCCAAACTTTGCTGCCCTTTGACTCAACCGGGATCTTTAATCAAGTACTCATGCCTGGTTTCCACCTTCTAGACAGTCTGATTTAATTGATAAGGGGTGCAACCAGGGCTTCAAGATTTGGGAAACTTCCCTAGGTGATTCCAATGCCCAAGACATTTGCGGCCAGTGCCACGGGCAGTAGTGGCAGCCATGGTATCTGGTGAGAAGGATGCAGTAGCAACAGCAATGAATCTATGAAAAAAATGTGAAACACCTCCTTGGACTCCCAGAAACTTTGCAAGGGACTGTCATCCTACATAAGGAACCTCAGTAGAATCAAGAACCCTTAAAATACAGATTGTACCAATGTATGAAAATTCAGACTCATAATCAAAGAGGTTGCATAGTTATTCTCAATATCTTAGACTTCTCTCTAAGCAAAACATTCAAGACAGGGGTTTTATATAGAGGCTAGTCTCAATATGATTAGTGTACATTAAGTGTATTTACACATTAAGTATATTTACACATTATCTTCAGGAAAGTGTTGTCGATTTGAAGAGCAACCTAGATGAAAACAAAAGCAGAGAAACAATGCAGAGTGAGGTAGAATGAACGCTGAAGTTTGAGAAAGACTAAAGAACTGAGTTATGGTCTATGATTTGCCTTTATCCAACTGTGTGTTTCAGAGTAAGAGATTGAAATTCCCTGGGGCTCCTAAATCATCAATAGATGATACAGAAGCACCCTTCTGGCACAAATATTCTGACTTGTTTTCCCATTTATACTATTTCTCTTTTTATCATATGATACTTTCAGTATTTTTTGTACCTCTCACTTATCCTCCTAAAGCCCTCTTGAGGAAGAAATTGATCATTTATAGTTGAAAGCTCTTTCTTCTGAATTGGTTAATTGGTTAATCTAAAATTACAAAGTGAATACACGACTAGCCACAGGGATTCTTTCCCTGCTGTACATGTTCTCTGAGTCAAGTGAAGAGAGGAGGAGGAAGAGAGCTGTATACTATAGTACAGAGAACTCGTGTTCTACATTCATGCATTTAAATACATCCTCTTCAGACCATCGTGGTGTGTTCTATGTATGTGCTGACCACCCACTTTAGGTATATTTAAACATAAGTTATAGTACAATATCATTAAAATTAGAATGTAAATATGTTTAATAGTTATAACTGTTTCTGAAGAGTGAAAGGAAAAATAAATGCATCTTGTTTTGATGATGGAGAGTTTGAATAATGAATCAGGTTCTTCTTGCATTTCTTCTTCCACTAAGTGAAAAAGTCTTAAGTTACAATTGCAGATAATTCGGAAAGGCAGCTAAAATGTGCTGGCTCTGTTAGGTAATTGGATTCCACTGGACTCACCAGCTCCCTTCAGGGCTCCTCCTGGATGGCAATTGGGTGGTATGTTTTTGTGAGAAGCTGCTAGGCTAACTAGTGTAGCTGGAGGGAAAATGTCTAATCCACTCTTTGGAGGGGTTCAGCACTCAACAGGATGTCTCATGCTCATTGGGATGTGATTTTTAAATAATTTATCATCAGTTTCTTTCTTTAGTGAGTGGAGAAAATAAAGGCTTAGTAAAAAAAAATAGCAATCTAGTGATTTACCTTGAAATAGACTTTTTAAAAAATTCATCATTATCATGAATAAGGAAAAAAATCCTAATATCTATAATCTAAAAATAATACTTTTCTTTAAATGATTGATTTAGGATCTGTGACAAGTTGATTATAGCATTAATCTGTGCCACTTGAGCAAGCCACATAAAATCATAAATACATTTTAACTTTCAATGTAAGAATCATTAGGAAATAATTTTATCTCATATTTCATTACTTAAATTGTGGTGAGCAACTTTAACTTTAATGCACACTGTAGTTCATATAGAAAATCAGGTTTGTACTTGCTGCCATTTCTTCACCAGCATGCTGGGAAGATACAGACCAAGAGATACGCTTTGAGTATATTTTAGATAGTTACTCTTTCTTTCATCCCCGAATCATGATTCAGATATCTAATTTTGACCACAAAGCATTGTCTGTGCATACAGCTCTGTACGGATTGGCATTCAGAGTCAACATCTTTTCACATGGCAATGCCCTTTCTTGGTATATGTATTGCTGATTGAATATTATTACTGATGTTAATGCCTTTTTTCTCTACCTAAATTATGGCACACAAAATATTTGTAAACTAAATGAAACATCTCTTTCACAGGGTTTGATTTTTAGTAACAGATCAACTCTTAACCAAGAATTTCTCCTTTGTATCGGTACAACATCTGTTCCAAGAGCAGAATCAAATTTTGTACCCCAAGGGGTATATATTGCTTTAAACCAAAATATCTGGTGGCATGATCATCTGATACTAATTACATTCTACATTGTATGTCATAACCATCATGTGATAACCAATAACATCATTCAATGGGAGAGTTTTTATGAATTTTTTATAACCTGTTCTGTTTTCTCTTTAAATAGAACATTAATCCTTAATTTTCTAGCTGATTTTGCAAATATCTCACCATACTGTGATTTGTACTTGTTTTAACTCTCAAGACTACAATTTTAATTGATATAACTATAGGTTTAGTTTCTTCTCTATATTTGTTTTAAAAATTAATCATTTTTTTTTACTGGAATGTATGTTTTCACTAATACAGGGGAAAAATTTAGGTCATTCTGTTCTATTAAAATCTTAATTATGCAGAATTCATTGGCATTACACCAATGTCCATCTAGCTTTCCAGTCTAATAGCATTCAATGTTCATATATTTATTATGATGTATCCTGTTTGTAATTTTCATTTTTAGGTCCTTATGCAAATAGTCACACTTTGATGTACATTAATCACTATATTAACAGATTTACTTTTTATAACAGACTTTTGTGCTTGATAAAATTTGAGACATTTTTCTGCGTTTTGCAATTCATGTTTTGCTTTTTATTTCTAATTTTATGTTTTGCTAAACCATTTCTGAGACACTAATACATTTTTGTGAATTAAGGACATAAAACAGCATAAAAGTAAGAGCAAAGGGTACGGTTCAAGAGATGTAAAAATTAGCATGCAAATGACCTGACTATATTTTAAGAAAGATAAACCAGGCAAATTGACAACCAAAGATGTCCTTCTAAAAAATGGATAAACTTATAACAATATCATAATTAAAAAGAATGTATTTCCATAGAATGATAACTAAATTTACATTTCAAGTTTGTAAAATGAATATCAATTTTTTTTCCTTCTTAATTGCTTTTATACCAAGTGATAAACCATCTGAGACAAACATGGTTAGCAAAATACTTAAAGGAACATACTTCTACATTATCTTATGGACAGAGGCAAAAATGGATGGCTATTGTTTTAGAGGCTCCTTTTAAAATCTTGGATTAATCACTTACTAGCTAATTGACTATCTAACCTTGGGTAACATTTAATTTCTAGAGAATTCAGTTTCCTCATTTATAAAATGGGGACAAGAATGCATATGTCAACTTAGTTACAAAAATGTGAAACATCTAGCATGGATATCAGTAAATATTAATATTGCATAATGAACAGTTTTGTTACTCATCTGAATTACTTATTGTACTGGATTTGAGTTTATAGGCTTGCCAGGATGGAAAAATTAGTTTTCCTGTGAAAAATTTTGAGAAAATAAATTTATATATAATTGCATGTGTCTTGTTTTCAAACAAAAAAAATCACTAAGTGCTTAGAGGGGTTATATCAGGGGAGAGTACAGATAAAGGGAAGAATGGAAATAAAGCTAAAGATGGTAGTTCTTTTCTTGGATTGTTTCTGCCCTAGCCTCAGTCAGAGAGAATTATCTATTGATTAGAAAATACATGGAGCTGAGTATTTGGTGGTTGGCTTTGAGTTTGCTGAACACTAAATAGAAAAAAGTGTGCCAGCCTAAGAAGAAAATTAATAGATTGTCACTGTGTGCTTTGGGTCTTCTAAAATGACTCTTGAGAGAAATAACTTTCTAATTTCTAACTGTACTAAGTTTCTTCAATTATTTCATACCTGTTTATATTTGGGTTCCTCAAATATAACTAGTTTTAAATGCTTTTGTTAGGGTGTTATGGTTTGAATGTAGTCCCTATAATATTCATGTGTTGGAAACTTGATCCCCAGTGTTGGGAGGTGGTGCCTAATGGGAGATGTTTGGGTCACTGGGGCACCACCCTCATGAAGGAATTAATGCTATCATTGCAGGAGTATGTTCACTACAAAAGAACGAATTCAGCCTCTCTTTCGTCTCTCTCCCCCATGTAATGCCTTACACCATATCTGCCTCATAATAACAACAACAATAATAATACTGCAACAAATATTTTTGTGCATTTGCCCCGAATACTTATGTTAATAGTTCTGTAGGATATATTCCTAAAAATGAAATTCCTGGACTAAACAGTATGTGCATATTTGATTTTGATAAATATGTCAAATGGCATTTGTGAAATTATACCAATAAAGGCTCCTTTTCGCCACACAGGTCAAAAATAGATATGATCAGTCTTCCTGATACTGCTCAATCAGAGAATTGAAAATAGATATCCCATTTTTAATTTACATTTCCCTTATCAGTTATGTGGTTGAGTGTCTTCCTAATACTTATCAGCTATTTCTTTTTCTCCATTGTTGAATTATGTTTTCGCATTATTTGACATTTTATTTTGCAATTGGCATTTATCTTATTCATTTGTAATGACTCTTAAGACTGTGATATATACATTGTTATAACTTACAAATATTTTCTCCTAGATTTTCATTTCTTTTTAAACTTTGTTAATAGTATAACATTTTTGCCATGCTAAGTATAATATGTGTGTTATTAAATTTTATGATTTGGACTTCCATGTAGTAAAATACAACGGTATTTGCTTAATTCTACTCTCCTCATACATTATTTAAAACAATACAGAACAACAATAAGGACAAATGAAACTACACAAAAAGTATTCCCTGGCCATAAACAGAAGACAGACAATAAAGAATTTTCTAAATAACTGTAGAAAACAAAGAAATACTAAAAATACCAAATCCCATTGAGCAATCTCTTAAACTTTCACCACAAGCCTCTTCAGCAGGTAAAGGTAGTCTAAAAAAAAAAAGAAGAAGAAAAGAAAAGAAAACAAAAAGCAAACAAACAAAAAATCTTTAGGAAAGAAAGAAGAGAGCGGTTAGTGACAGGCCTAGTACTGTTTAAAACTACCACCAGAAAAAGAAAGCTTACTCTAAGAGTAAAAAGTACTAAAAATATATTTTTTTAAAAAATGTCTTCTAGTAGATCAGGAGCACTAACAAGTCAATGAGCTTAAAAGACATGTAATTATTAATAGAAATGGTGATCTTCAAAGGCTTAGTGTAGAGAGGAGAAAAGGGCAAAAAAGAAAGGGAGAAATGACGTTTGACAATTGAATAGTAAAAGTGGGAGCAAAAAAGCAAAAGAGGAAAATTTAGAGCTTCAATATTTAAAAAAGAAATTGCACTAAACAAACTGGATTTTTTCACACTGAAAAAGAAGTTACCACCGAACTAGTGTTCTGCGGTGAGCAGGTATATGCGAACCTATCCCCAAAGACAGAGGGAGCTGAGACAATGGAAAGAGGCTGACAAATCCAGTTTCTCAGAAAGAAACATTTTATAGGGACTTCTGAACAGAAGCCATTTCTCAGGGGCCTGTGAGTCAGTGGATCTTCACACCCATCCTCCAGAAAGTAGTCTTGATGTAATAAACTTTTTTGGTAAAATATGCGTAGCTAGTCATGTTTCAGACCTTTGTGTGAAATTGGAGACCACTGGGAACCTTAGGTAAGCATATTTGTGAGGGGTTCCCTGTGCCACAGGCCTTGTTTCCTGACCTTGCTGCAGAATGCTTTGGTGTATAGGAGTCAAACATTGGTCATCATGGCAGTTTCACTTAGAGATGGTGTTACTGTTGCCATGCAACATGCTGTTTTCCTACAACTAGGAATACTGTAAACAAAACCAGTTCCACAAAATAAGCAAGTGAAATGACACAAACCTGTAGATAATTACTGTGCAAAGTCAGAGAATGAGAGTCAATATCCCTTAGCTGAACCCCCTCCATACACACACCAAAAGCAAATATGAGGCTAAGAAAGATTGACAGCACCGAATTGAATTTAATACACTAAAATAAGTTCTTGTGTATATTAAAAAAGTATTTTGAATCAGAAATTCAGAAATTAAAAAATTAATTTTTGGTCTAAGGACCAAAAAAGAAAAAAAGATAAAGGAAAGAAATATAATGAGAATTGATAGAATTTGGGAAGAAATGGGGAAAACTCAACATCTTTTAAAAAATGAAGCCTAAATTAAAATGTGCCCAAGTAAAAATATACATTCAAACAAAAACTTAATAAAGTTTATTGAATAAAGGCAGGAAAATACCTGAAAGAATAAAAATGGTGTAAAGAAATTAGTAAAAAATTTCACAAAGAAAGTAGCAGAAGGGGAAGACAAATAAAGATGGTGTGTATAATTGTAGTCCCTAAAAAATAATTCAATAGAACTAACGTGTCATCCTAGAAAATTCTACAGGAAGAATAAACCTAAACTGAACCTATATACCTACATACCGACAGCTCCAAACACGTAACTGGGAAAATAAACCTGGAATGATCAACTCTGGGACATGTATCAATAAAACCATGTGACTTCAAATACAAAGGAAGAAAAATTCAAGGAGAAATTGTAGACCTCTACTAAACCAATTTAAAAGCCTAGGTGATATGAATAATATTTTAGTATATATTGGTTTAAAAATTTAGTACCATTTGAAATAAAAACCTTAAACAGACCAACTCCCAAAGCATAAACAGAAAGTTATCAAGTACTCATAAAAAAAGTCTCCCAATAGCCTTGTAGTATATCTTGAGGTCTGGTAAAGTGATGACTCCCAATTTATTCTTTTTGCTTAAAGTTGCTTTGGCTATTCAGGGTCTTTTCTGGTACCATACGAAGGGTAAAATTATTTTTTATGGATCTGCAAAAAATGATCTTGGTATTGTAATAAGGATTGCACTGAATCTTTAAATCACTTTGGGTAGTATGGACATTTTAACAGTGTTGATTCTGCTGATTCATGAGCATGGTATGTTTTTCCATTTTTTCACATCCTCTGCAATTTCCTTCTTCAGTGTTTCATAGTTCTTCCTGTAGACATCTTTCACCTCCTTGGTTAAATATATTCCTAGGTATTTTCTTTGTTGCTATTGTGAAGGGTATTGAGTCTATGATTTGGTTTTCAGTTTAACTGTTGTTGGCGTATAGGAATGCTACTAATTTCTGTACATTGATTTTGTAACCTTAGACTTTGATGAATTTATTTATCAATTCCAGGAGTCTCTTGGCAGAATCTTTGGAGTTTTCTGGATATAAGATCATATCGTCAGGAAACAATGATAGTTTAACCTCTTCTTTCCCCATTTGAATATGTTGGTTTCCTTCTCTTGTCTGATTGCTCTGGCTGGGACTTCCAGCTCTACGTTGAATAGAAGTGGTGACAGTAGGCAACATAGTCTGGTTCCAGTTCTAAGCAGGAATGGTTTCCCTGTTCAGTATGATGTTGGCTGTGGGATTGTCATATATAGCTTTTGAGGTATGACCCATCTATGCCTATTTTGTTAAGCATTCTTATGAAAAGGTGCTGAATTTTGTCAAATGCTTTTTCTACATCTATTGAGAGGATCATATGGTCTTCTTTTTTCTTCTATTTATGTGGTGAATTACATTTATAGATTTGCATATGTTGAACCATCTTTGCATCTCTGGGATGAAGCCCATTTGGACCTGGTAGATTTTTTTTTTTTTTTTGATGTGCAGCTGAACTTGATTTGCTAGGATTTTATTGCTATACTATAGGGCTATAGTAACCAAACAGCACAGTACTGGCACAAGAACAGAGACATAGACCAATGGATCATAACAGAGAACCCAGATATAAAATCATCCTCGTGTAGCCATCTGATCTTTGACAAAGCAGACAAAAACATACACTGGGGAAAAGAATCCCTATCCTATAAATGGTGCTGGAAAACTGGATAGCCACATGTAGAAGACTGAAACAGGATCTGCACCTCTGACCACTCACAAAAATTAATCCATGATGGATAACAGACTTAAATCTAAGCCATGAAACTATAAGAATTCTAGAAGAAAATGTTGAAAAACTTTTATAGATATAAATCCAGGCAAAGAATTTATGAAGAGGTCCCAAAGGCAACTGCAGCAACAAAAATTAGTAAAGGGGGCCTGATTAAATTAAAAATCTTCTGCACAACCAAGGAAACAATCAATAGAGTGAATAGACAACCTACAGAATGGGAGAAAATATTTACATGCTATACATCTGATAAAGGGCTAATAACCAGAATCGAGAAAGAACTCAAGCAAATCAGCAAGAAAAAAAAATCAAACAACCCCATGAAAAAGTTGGCAAAAGACATGAACAGAAGTTTTTCTAAAGAAGGTAGACTAATGGCCAATAGACATATGAAAAAATGCTCAATGTCTCTAATCATCAGGGAAATCAAAACCACAATGAAATATCACCTAACTGCAAAGAATGGCTTTTATCGCAAAGTCCCCAAACAATAGATGCTGGCGTGGATGCAGAGAGAAAGGAACCTTTAAACACTTGCTGGGACTGCAAACTAGTACAACCTTTATGGAAAGTAGTATGGCGATACCTCAAATTACTAAAGGTAGACCTAGCATTTGACCCAGTAATCCCACTAACTGGGGATTTGCCCAAAGGAAAAAAAATCATTTTACCAAAAAGACACTTGCACTGGAATGTTTATTACAACACAATTCACAATCACAAAGATGTGGAAACAACCCAAGTGCCCATCAATACATGAGTGGATTAATAAATGTGTTATATGTATACCAGGGAGTACTACTCAGCCATAAAAAAAGGTAAATTAATATCTTTTGGAACAACTGGATGGAAGTGGAGACCATTGTTGTAAGTGAAGTATTACAAGAAGTCAAAACAAACACCACATGTACTCACCATATTAAATTGGAACTAATCAAACAATACTCATGTATATATATGGAAATAAAACCCAAGGGAAACCAAGCAGGTGGGCGGGGGAGGCGGGGATGGGTAAATTTACATCTAATTGTTACAATGCACACTATCTGGGTGATGGGCACACATAACTTTGACTCAAACTGTACAAAAGCAATTCATGTAACCAAAATGTTTGTACCCCCATAATATTCTGAAATAAAAAAGAAAAAATATAAAATAAAATATATGCAAAGTCTAAAAAAAATCCCCAAACATAAAAACAAACAAAAGTACCCAAATCCATACAGTTTCATAAGAGGTTAATAACAAATCTTCAAACATTGATAGTTCCAATGCTCCTTAAATTATTCCATGGTATTAAAAATTAAAGAAATTTCTTAATTATTTTGTGAAGCATGAATAACATTGCGAATATCCAAGTTAAAATACTATAATGTTAGCAAATATAATCAAACATCATTATGGAAATTAATACACTATGACAAAGTGAGATTTATTGAAAGAATGTAAGATTAGTTCATGATTAGAAATATCCTATGTCTTCTTTTATGTGTAGTTTGTTTTTAATGTATGTTGGGAGATACAGAATTGACTATTACGGTTTTCTTTGATGCATAGACAACTACTGTCCCCAACTATTTATTTAAAAGTCCATCATTTCCTGGCTAAATTAAACACAGACACATGCACACACATACCCTTAGGACATACCAAATCATCATATATCTGTGGGGCTATTTCTAGCCTTCCTATTCACTTTCTGATTCAATTTCTATGATGCATTGGTATTACCCTGTTTAACATATTATAGTTGCATGTTTTGATTTCTGTATCTGATAGAGTGGGTTTGGTTCTGTGGAAACAGACTCTGAGATGAAGATTAGTATGCAGAAAGTTTAATAGTGAGTGCGCTGGTGATCAACATCTAAGCGGAGAGGCTGAATGAGGAATGGGCAGAGGCAGAATTGGATTGAGATGGCACAACAAAGCCACAGTTGATCCTGCAGGGAGCTCTGAAGAAAGGATGGCCCTTCAGAGATGTCCAAGTTGGAGCGAGATGGCTGAGCTTTTATACTCCAGCATCACTGATAAATTTAAAGGCTGGACATGGTGGCTCATGCCTGTAATCCCCGCACTGTGAGAGACTGAGGCAGGGGGATCATTTGAGGCCAGGAGTTCAAGACCAGCCTTGGCAACATAGTAAGACCCTTTTTCTAAAATAATAATTATTATTATCAATAATTATTATTATCCAGGCATGGTGGCACATGTGGTCCCACCTATTCAGGAGGCTGAGGTGGGAGGATCACTTCTCTTGAGCCCAGTAGTTCAAGGCTGCAGTGAGCTATGACTGTGCCTGGGTGACAGAGTGAGACCCTAGTCTCAAAAACAAACAAACAAAAAAGGACACCAGCTTCTTCTAAGCAGGGACACAAACTCTGAGTGCAGTGACTTTCTTCAGCTGAGCGAGGTTCCAGGAGAGGGCTGGTGGCTGAGAGTTAGCAGCTGGCAGACGTCTAAGCAGCAGGAGGAATGAGTTCTTCAGTCCTGAAGAGTGATCTGGTTAGAAAAGTGCAATGTCCACCACATGCCACGTTGTGTTTTTAAAAAAATTTTTTTGATGGTTTATTTATATTTTCTCTACAAATGAATTTTAGAATTGGCCTATAAAGTTTCTTTATAATGCCTGTTAGAAATGCATTTGGAATTCCATTAAAGATTAACTGGCTCTATCATATAATCCATCTGAAAATATGAAAAAGTAGAATTTCTTTTTACTGTTGAATCTATATTTGTCTCCAGAACATGTTTAAATAACCAATAATTTTGTAAGACATTTGGTGAGTCCTTTTGCTCTAAAGACTCAGGCGTTTATTGCTCATGGCCCCCGTCTGTGCTGTGCCGTACCACCACGCTGTGTGGTTTCAGAAACAGGATTGCTTGAGGAAAGTGACAGCTCACAAGTCCAGGCTCAGCAAGAAGAGAAGCAAAAGCCTAAGTTTTCCATTCTCCCACATCCCACAGAGGGATGTGCCGAGAGGCCTGGGTCCTCCTGGGCCCACAGCACCAGTCTGAGCTGCCATGGAAGAGCACTTCCCCTAAATATTTCCCTTGTTATGGTGCAAGCTGAAGGACAATCTTTTCAGGTAAAAAAAAAAAAAAAGACTGGTGCCCAGTAGTCTGGGATTGTGGTGCCAGCTATTTTCAAGAGGTGTCTGGGAAGGCAGCTGCCAACACCGAGACCTTGGGCCCATGAGATTCTGCAGTCCCCCTGGCTGAGGGAAGCCAAGCTTGGTGCAACACTCTTGAGAGTAACAGTAACAGAAGAAGCTGATTTGTCCAAGGAACGAACAATAACATCCAGAGTCACTTTTAGACCGTTCTTCTCATTGCAACACATCTTTATTCTGGAAGGCCAATTTTCTTCTATTTTTAATCATTTCTTCTACCCCATTCTTTCTATTCTTTCCTTCTGGAATGATTATTTGAATTCCTGGATCTATTTTCAACATTTCTAATTATATTCACAAAATTTCACCTCTTATTTGTCATTTTCATCTCTTTGACTTTAGCTTTGAGGCACACATCAGTAATCATCTTTGATACCAATGTCACTGCAGCTGTGCTTTGTTCTACTGTATTAATACTTATGTGGAGGGGCCTCTTTTTCATTTAAATTTAATTCTTAAGAACTCAGGCTACTTGGCTACTTTTATTTTAGAGTAGTCGGTTCTCGTTTTAGAGGTATGCTACTGTTTTGGATCTCTTAAGTTATTAAAGATGCTATATTGAATCTTATCTTCCATTTGCGCATTAGTCTGGGTTTCCCTGGGAGTTTATTTATTGAATCTGTTGCATCTCTTTCTTGCCTTTACTTTCCTTCAACTGTTTGACGTTTTACTTTGTTCCTAATTATAACTAATAAGCTTTATTTATCAATGTGTTAGGTTGAAGTGTTTCCAGAATACAGGTAAATAAGTTCTTTCTCCCACAATGAATGCTGAACCTGATTATGAAGGGCACTAGCTGAGAGCAAGAGTAGAGGAGGTGGTAGAAATGGGAAGAAGGTTCCCGGGTGGCAGGGTTTTCCTTGGAAGGGAAGGGGATTTATGGGCACAACAGTTTTTTCGTCTGCCATAGCAGCTTTTTCTTGCCCAGTATCTATGTAGGGAGTCTCCAAGAGCAGAACTTCCATTTTATTTGAAAAGCTGTTTCGTAGTTTTAGCTTCTAGGAAAATTCCTTAGTGACAGACTGATCCAACTGTTCCACAGCCCTTGAATTAATCACCTTGCTAAGCACCTGACAGGTTTGGTCCTACTCCTAGTTCCAGCCGCCTTTGGAATTAGGACACTTAGGAAGTCCTGCTGAGTAAATTCACTTGTCTGGTGGTTGTCTTTTCTACCTGCTCTGAACTGCAGGTGACTGAGCTGAGTTAGGTTTCATAAACAATTTGTTTGATGCTGTCAGGAAACTCCTCTATGCTCTGATGATTTAATCATACCCTTTTTCTTTTTTTCCCTTTTTTTTTTTTTTTTTTTTGCAGTGGTACCATGGATTTAGTGGTACAATAAGTGTTCCTAGATTTCAGTAGGATTTGGGGAATGAGGAAAGGTAGTCATGGAAGATTAGTCAAACATCATGAATAAGAATCCCTAATAGGAATTTAGAAAATGGAAACCAAACACTTAAAACCCCACTAACTAATAGAACGAATGTTTTTCCTCAGTAAACCATATCTTTTTTTAAATATAGTTGTCTAAAATTGACTTAAGAGCAGATGGAATAGATATGGTGGAAACAAAATCCCAGAAGAGGCAAGAAGCGATAGAGTCCAGCATATACGCAAGGGAATTCAGCCCAGAGAGGTGAAAAACATTAAATTTTCTGAGAACTGAGAGAAGAACTTTAGAGACCATCATGTACTTTAGTGAACACAAGTGCATAACAAAGCCATGGTGTTTTCATCTCCATTCAATAAAAAGCTTCATCACTAATTAAAAGCTAAGGAAAGAAAATGAAAATGTTGGAGAAGAAAAAGATCTGAAATTATCTTTTATGGCAATGTTTTTTTTTAAGGAAAAAAACCTAAATGAGACAAAAAGACTAAAACTATAAGCAACAGTAAAATAATTATTTTGTACAGCATGCATCGAGAGGAGAGAGAAGAGAGACAGAGAGAGACAGACAGACAGACAGACAGAGCAGAGAAAAACACTGAAGATGTGGAGTAGCCCCGCTCGTGCCTGACAAGTTGAGGGAGGTCGGATGTGAGAGAATCCATGGAATAATACAAGATTAATATTAATTTAAAATAGATACACCTATGTAATTAATTAATTTGAATTAATTTAAAGTAGACAAATTAATTTCAAATAAAGAAATTTCTTCATATTTTCA
This sequence comes from Lepilemur ruficaudatus, assembly GCA_963574885.1. Taxonomy (NCBI): domain Eukaryota; kingdom Metazoa; phylum Chordata; class Mammalia; order Primates; family Lepilemuridae; genus Lepilemur; species Lepilemur ruficaudatus. The sequence continues at coordinate 41,448 of CAUYRT010038530.1, forward strand.
GCCATTTAAAATAGGAAAAAATTGGGAGTATTTTCCATGCTCAGTGGCTTTTTCTCTTTTGTAACTTTTTTTTTTTGCCTGAACTCTTTCTCGCAGCACTATTTCTACTGCCAAGAGCCTACGCAGTGCTAGAAGACACTCAGCCATGGTCAAAGCCGGGTATATATCATTCTGGCTCCTCGCTCTCCTGCGATTCATGGCTCCATAGCTGCTGCTGCTACAGTTCATGTGCTTTTATTTGGGTGTCCATCACTCGCATCTTCATTCCCAGGAGAGAAAATCCCAAATACCCGTCTGATCCTTTCTTCTTCTATATTTCATATCTTAGTCCTCCCTCTCCTTAATAGAGATAACAATCTTAATTTTTCAGAAAACTCCAATGATATTTTAGCAGCCAAAAGATCAAATCTAAATTCTATCTATGGGCATGTAAGGATTTGCTGCATTTTCTTTCTTGGCACAGCTCTGTCTAGTTCCCAACCCTCCACCCCAAACATATGAACTCATCTCACCTCAGTTACCACCTGTCTTTCAAATGAAACGTCTGTTCTAGGAAGGCTGGTTTCCTGCCTGCCACCAGCCATTCCCTGATTTCTCTCATCTGCCCTTTGGTCATGAAATAATCTTTACCTCCATGTACTCAAATTATGGCCATCCAAAGCACATCTTATCTCCTCCTCAATGACAAGTCCCTGTTTAATGTGGCTTTCATGGATTGCTTGTTTCTCTGAATTTTGACAATCCTTATTATGTCTGCCATTTATTTTGTTATCTGAATGGTCAGAGAATGTGGCATTACTGTAACTTTTTATTTAATGGAACAGTTATTGGAACTTCCTTTATTCAACATGTCTTGTTATTTACAAGAAGTTGATTAACAAAAGTTTTTTTTGACTTAAATTCTCTCCAGAATTTATTGAATGTAAAACTCAAAGAAAACTCAATCTTTTCTAAGGACCAAAAAGAATCAAATAATATTTTTTCACTCTCAGTTAAATCAAAGGGTGATAAAAGAGAAAATAACTAAATATTCTTTTATTGAAGTACATTTGCAGACTTTTCCTATTTGAAAATTATTCTTAATAGCCAGCTCTGTGTTTTGGGTTTCATCACTGGGGCATTGAATAAGGTGTTATTCTGCCTTTTGTTGTAGTTAGAGGAATAAGAAAACGTTATTTCTTTCAATGTAAAATCCCTACATATGAATTTGATGTGAGGTGTCAGTTAGAGCCAGCTAACTCAAAAGAAAAAAAAATGCTATCTTTAAGAAAGAATCATTTGTATTGTTTAAAAAATAGTACAATATGTTTTAAGGAAAACTGTACAACATTCAGGGCTGTATGGAACTCAATTAATCTGTAAGCCATTAAGTAAATGAAATTTTACAACATTTCCTTGCTTCTCTGAAGTATCAATACATCATAGCAGTCTGGCAAGGCTCTCAGCCTTTACAAATAACAGAGTTAGAGACCCACACACTCAGTCTTCTGAGGATCTCAGCTCTCTGCCTGACTTGCCTCAAGTGCAAAAAGAAAAACTAAGCTCACCCTTGAGAAGGAGGGAGGGGAACAGGATGGCGGGAGGGAGAGACAGAGGGAACTCTTGCTTCTTCGTTTCTGGGAATCCTTTCCACACCAAGCAATTGGCTCTACAAGGTCCCTCCAAATTTCACCATGGGAGCCACTTCCTTTGCATGAAAATCCAGTGGTGCCTTTTTATTCCTGCAAAAGTTCTTTTGTAGAGTCCAACAGGGTAGTGTAGGTTAGTGTAAGTGACTTTAACACATTGCAAAGCCTGCTGGGAGTCCTAGGGAGTATCTCATATTCTGTACTTCATTATTCTATTAGAGACTACACATACTTCCTTCCAAATTTCCTTTTTTTTTTTTTATGGAAGTAAAGTATACCTTGTAAAATAAAAAGAGGGGAAACTCTTTGATTCTGTAGGCTGGAAAACTAATCCAAAGAACACAACTGAAGATGGTTTGTAGGACTTAGATAGGTATACTATTTGCCTACCATCATTCGATAAATCACCTACTTTATTTTTAGTATTTACCAATTTGGTAAATTCTTATTGGGAGCAATAAGAATGAAATGAAAACAGACAGGAGAGTTCTGGCCTCCAAAGTAGGTCAGACAATCGACCATGGGCATCCAAAACAGCATGACCACAAGTAACCACAAGATTATTTTTGTAGTTTTTATTCAGGGTTGCCAGTGCTTTGTACATCATAGTAGAAAGCACTTATTATTAGCAATTTGAAAAACAGGTTGCCAAATTTAGAGACCACTCAACATTCATGAGCCTGGAGATTCCAGGCAAACCCAAAACCTCTTGTTGGCATCTGGGTTGATTTATCCTTGGCAAGAGACTGTGTTTCTTTTGTTTCTTTTTTCGGAAGAGTAAAACAGTTCCCTCAAACAAAACTTAAATTAGTGATTTCTTCAAGTTGTAATATATATAGATATATAATATTTGTAGAAGTTGCATATATATAGTAGAAAATTATGAAGTATAGCCAGAAAATAAAAATCATAAACAATAAAAAAGCACGTTCAATGTTACACCTTATACCCTTCTGATTCTCTTCCTCCCCTCCTCTGCCCATTTCGTCCTCTCCTCTTGCTCTTCTCTCCTTTTCTTCTCTGAGTAGGTGAATAGCACTTACATAGATATATCCTTTTTAACCAAAGTAAAAGCACATACTCTAAATATTTATGTAAGCTGCTTTTTCAGTCAATAATCTTCACCTTTCCATTTTATTAACATGTCATATTCTTTGATGGTCAGAGAGGTGGTCTTGGAGCAAGATAATTGATGAAGGTAAGGACCAATAGTGAGGAAGATAAGTTTACATATTTAATGTATTTAACTTTATGTATTTACAAATGCACTGATAGAAACAAATAAGATGGATTATTTGAAATTATATGCATTTTAGGAAATGTTGAATTTTAGTTGACTATATAGTTGATACATAGAGATTTTCTGATTAAGAGGCTTTTCTTTATTTCAGGTTTTCCAAATGGTTCTTTGGAAAGTCTCCTAGAATTGCATATTTGAGTTTGTGTTTTATTTCAAAATATTAAGGGGGTATAGATGATTTTGTTACATGGATACGATGTATAATTCTGAAGGTAAGGGCTTTTAGTGTGCCTGTCACCAGGATAGTGTTCACTGTGGAGTACTACTCGGCCATAAAAAGGAATGAAATAATGTCATTCACAGCAACTCTAATTTTGTATTTTTTAAAAAAGCTGGGGGACTATACTGATAAGTACAGAGGGGGCTGTAATTTTTCCCAAAAATATTATCTAAGCAAAAGAGGTAGAGCTAGATTCTCAGATGGTATATCAGAAACATTCACACTTAATATAACCTCAGAACGCTCTTCTCATTTTTCCATGTATTCATCCACTTAGCTAATGCTACAGAGAAGAGAGAGAAAGCATCAGTAAATTACTGATTTATAATTTGCATATTAATCAGTACTCCCAAACTTCTAAAGAATTCTATTTTTTCACTTTAAATGCAAGGAGACTTGGAAGAAAAAGATATTATTTTAATATGTGTTTAATATCTTTACATATATTCTTTTAGTATCTATATAATATCTTTTGAGTTTTTCAAATGGCTCTCTTAAGATAGTTCTAGAATTGCATAATATTTATATTTAAAAAAAATAAAGGAAAAGAAAAGCACTGTTAGGTGCAGAGGTGACCATTATTTTGGGGGCATGAGTGTAGGTAGTTAATCTGAGAGGCTATCACAGGAAGAAAATGCCAGGACAAGTAAGGAAAGGAGGAAAAGCCAACATCAGGCCCACTGAAGCTTCTACTGTGGTTGCCGTGAGAAACGCATGAAATGCCGGTGAAAGAGGTCTGCTTAAAAGACGGGATGGAAGCGGGGAGAGAAGTAGCTATTTATAGGCTCCTGTCTGCCTTTGACTGACGATTGCCTACCAAGAGCATTTACTCTCCTATTGCCAAGCTATAATTGAGCAAGGGCCCTTCAAGCTCCTATTGGGGCATAGAAAAAATTCTGAGGCCAGAAGAGGGAAGATTTCAGGCATGCATGCCTCAGCTGTGACACTGTCAGAGCACAGTGTGGGCTGGCACAGAACTATACACTGTCTGAAACCATAGGTGGGCGCAGGGACTGATGAAGGCCCAAGAGGCATCCTCTACAGAATGCAACATCGGTCATATCTGCCTTCTAACATTTGTCTTATTAGTTCTGCCCAGTATTTATCTCATTAGTTGTTTTCCCCATCTGAGAGTTTTGCTTTGGGGAAATATTTGAATAGAAGAAGGGTGAACTCTTCCCCCATGAATAGCACTAAAAGGTCATATTGGGGAGAATTATTCTGGGATCCTTACTTAAGTATTCATGGTCTGAATCAAAACTGCTCAAGAATTAAGCAGTGTACCAATTCCCTGGCATTGTGCAGTAAGCAAAGTCACAGCTCTTCGTTCAGCATTTCTCTTTCTCTTTCTTTTTTTTTCATGAATAGAGTCACTAGATGGTTCATTTATGCATTTATTTATTCTACATATATTTATTGAGCCAAGAGTATGTGCCTGACATCATACTAGCAATTGGGAATAGAGTGGTGAAAAAGAAGCATAGTACTTATCTCCATGGATGGTGTATTTCCTTTTTTTTTTTTTTTTTTTTTTGAGACAGAGTCTCACTCTGTTGCCCAGGCTAGAGTGCCGTGGTGTCAGCCTAGCTCACAGCAACCTCAAACTCCTGGGCTCAAGTGATCCTTCTGCCTCAGCCTCCCGAGTAGCTGGGATTACAGGCATGCGCCACCATGCCCGGCTAATTTTTTCTATATATACTTAGTTGGCCAATTAATTTGTTTCTATTATTAGTAGAGACGGGGTCTCGCTCTTGCTCAGGCTCGTTTCGAACTCCTGACCTTGAGCAATCCACCCGCCTCGGCCTCCCAGAGTGCTAGGATTACAGGCATGAGCCACCGCGCCCGGCAGTGTATTTCCTTTAAAGTGCTTTGCACGTTTACTCTATTTTATTTTTAGAGCCAATGAAATTCTGGGCATTTGTCTGCCTACATAGTGCTGCAGAATACAGGAAAAGGCCACATGTACACACATGACTGGTAAAGCGTGGATCATTCAGTGCTCGCGGTCAAAAGCTGAAGGTCTCAAGATGTCAAGTGCCCATAATCAAAAAGATGGACAAAAGGCAAATGCTGCTTTGGCAGGTGATTTATCCTGCTCACTCTAATAGTGTAATCGCTATGTTTCTTCTACCAAAGTCTTCCTATATCCCATGAGGTACAGTGACATTGAGAAAGGGACTGAATGTTGCACAGCACTGTCCTGGAGGAAGGGGTTTCTTATGAGCTATATTTTCTTGGCCAAAAACGTAAGTCTGAAACATGCTGTGGGTGCTCATAGCTCCTCAGTAGAAAGTGAATGATGAGGTGTCCCCTGAGTATTGCTGGAGAGACTTTATCTCCGTTTATGTAATTCTGAAGCCCAAACAGCTACAAATTCTGAAAGGAATGGGTTATGATAGCCAGAACTACAGATCCATATTTGTTGAGACTTAAGAAGACAAGCATATTCTCGACTGTTAGTACATGCGGCTTTCACTATAAATAGTCACTCTACACTCCATAGCTTGGCAAGTTGGCCTTTTAGAGAGATAATAATGGTAATGAACCCCTTTCTCTCT
>CAUYRT010038534.1:0-30721 GCA_963574885.1 Lepilemur ruficaudatus
GAAATTAATTGGCCAACTAAAAATACACAGAAAAAATTAGCCAGGCATGGTGGCGCATGCCTGTAGTCCCAGCTACTTGGGAGGCTGAGGCAGTAGGATCACTTGAGCCCAGGAGTTTGAGGTTGCTGTGAGCTAGGCTGATGCCATGGCACTCACTCTAGCCCGGGCAGCAGAGTGAGATTCTGTCTCAAAAAAATATATATATATTTTAATGAGCAATTACAAACGTTTAAAATAAATTTAAATATTATAATCTGTTAAGAAATAAAGTGTCAGCAAAGAAATAAAAGACATAACAAGAACCAAATGGATATTTTGTAAATAAAAAATACAATAACCAAAATTAAGAAAGAAAACTCAACAGATATGGGTACAGTGGCACACACCTATTAGTACTAGCTACTTGGGAGGCTGAGGCAGGAGGTTTACTTGAGCCCAGGAGTTTGAGGTTGCTGTGAGTTATGACGATGCTACAGCATTCCAGCTTGGGGGACAAAGGAAAACCCTGTCTCCAAAAAAAAAACCTCAATGGACAGACTCAAATGTAGAAAATAGAAATTATTTAATACAGTTCAGGCACAGTGGGTCATGCCTGTAATTCTAGAACTCTGGTAAACCAAGGTGGGAGGATCACTTGAAGCCAGGAGTTTGAGACCCAGCCTGAGCAAGAGTGAGACCCCATTTCTACTAAAAATAGCAAAAAATAGGAAAAATAGCTGGGGGTGGTGGCACACACCTGTAGTCCCAGCTACTTAGGAGGCTGAGGCAGGAGGATTGTGTAAGACAGGAGTTTGAGGTTGCTGTGAGCTATGATGATGCCACTGCACTCTAGCCCAGGTGACAGAGTGAGACTCTGTCAAGAAAGAAAGAAAACAAGGGAGGGAAGGAGGGAGAGAGGGAAGAAATTATGCCACACAAATAAAAGAGAAAAAATAGACTAGAAAAAATGAACAGAGAGTCTCAGGGACCTGTGGGACTATAAGAAAAGTTGGGACAGTCCTGTCATCAGAGTCCTCAAAGGAGAAGGGAAAGAGGGTGGCACTGAAGAAGCATGCAAAGGAGTTTCGCTGAAAACTCATCAAATTTGGCAAAAGACATAAACCTACAGATTAAAAAAATTGAATAAACCTCAAATAGAATACACTCAAAAAAATCCACACAAAGATACATTATAGTCAGTCTTGTGAAAACTAAAAACAAAGAAAAAATCTAGAAAACAGCTAAAGAAAAATAACTCCTTACCTACAGGGGAAATACAACTCAAAAGACAGTGGATTTTTCAACGAAACTATAGAGGCCAGGAAAAAAGTGGCACAACATTTCTCAAGTGTTGAAAGAAAAATTTGTAAATCTAGACTCCAATATCCAGCAAAAATATCTTTCGGGAATTAAGGGGAAATCAAGACATTGATTTCATTGTCAGATGAGGGAAAACAAAGAGAATTTGTTATACCCTAAAAAAGTGACCAAAAGAAGTTCTCTAAGCAAAAAAGAAGTTATTAAAAATATAAACCTGGGAACATTAGGAAGGAAGAAGGTATGCAATAAAAATAGGTAAATACAATGAACTTTTCCTTTTGTGTTTTGTAAATTGTGTTTGGTGGTTGAAGTAAAAATTATAGCATTGCCTGATATAGTTCTGAATGTATGTAGAGGAAATATTTAAGAAAATTATAAATGGATTAGGGTAAAAGAACACAATGGGAAGTAAGGTATCTATACTCCACTCAAACTGATAATATGATGATACTAGTAGACAGTGATAAGTATGTATATTCAAAAGCATTACAAATAAATCAAGCTGAAATTCTAAAAATTTTCCAATAACCCACAGAAAGAATAAAGGAAACAGAGAAACAGAAAACAGAGAGACAACAGAAAACAAAAAAAATAACACAACAGACATGCCCTAATTTATCAATAATTATATTAAAATGTAAAAGAGGCAGAGAAGATCATTAAATAATGATAAAAGAGACATTCTACCATGAAGACATAATAATCCTAATGTCCTAATGTATGCATCAAATAACAGAACTGAAAAATGTTTGAAGCAAAAACTGATCTGAAAAGAGTAAGGACAAATCCGCAATTATAGTTGGAGACTTCAACATCCCTCTCTCGATAACTGATAGAACAATTATTACACAGAAAATCAGCAAGGCTGTAGAAGAACTCAACAACACCATCAACCAACAGAATCAATCAACATTTATAGAACATTCTGCCCAACAAAAGAACGTACATTATTTTCAAATGTCCACGGAACATATACTAATATAAAACAAATCTTGGGCAACAAAACAAACCTCAATAAATGTCAAAGAATTAAAATCAGAGTATGTTCTTCAACCAAAATGGAATCAGACTAGAAATCAATAATAGAGATTACAGAGATTTTTTTAAAAATCCAAATACTTACAACCCAAACAACACACTTCTAAATAATGTATCAGACTGGACATGGTGGTTCACACCTATAATCCCAGCATCCTGGGAGGCCAAGGTAGGAGGATTGCTTGAAGCCAGGAATTCAAGACTAGCTTGAGCAACATAGTGACACCCCATCTCTACAAAAAAAATTTTTTTAATTAGCTGGGCATGGTGATGCATGCCTATAGTCCTAGCTAGGTGGAAGGCTGAGGCAGGAGAATTGCTTGAGCCCAGGAGTCTGAGGCTGCAGTGAGCTATGATGGTACCACTGTACTCCAGCCTGGATAACAGAGCAAGACACTGTCAATCAATCAATCAATAAATAAAATCAGTCAAAAAGAAAATGTCAAGGGCAATTTATATAGATAGATAGATAGATATAGAACTGAATGAAAACAAAAAGTTAACATACCAAAATTTGTGGGACACAGCTAATGCAGAGCAGAGAGGGTAATTTATAGCACTACAGGCACATATTAGAAAAGAGGAAAGTCTCACATCAATAATCTAAGTTCTCACCTGTAGAACCTAGAAAATGAAGAGCAAAACAAACTCCAAAGCAAGTAGGAGAGAAATAATAAAGGTAAGAGCAGAAGTCAGTGAAATTTGAAATAGAAAAATAAAGAAATTGAATGAAAAAAAGACTTAGTTTTTGAAAAAATCAAGAAAATAAAATTGGCAGGCCCCTATCAAGACAGAAAAAGAGAGAAGATATAAATTACCAGTATTAGGAATGAAACAGAAGATATTACCACTGACTCTACAGACATCAAAAGGACAATAAGGGAATGCTATAAACAATTCTACATGCAAATTTGACAACTTAGATAAACTGGAGCAATTTCTTTTTAAAAAAGCACAAACTACCACAACTCATACAAAATAAAATAATGTGAATAGACCTATAACTATTAAGAAAATTGAATTTATAATTTGAAAACTCTCAAAAAGCCCAGATGGCTTCACTCAAGAATTCAACCAATAATTTAAAGAAGAATTAACACCAATCTACACAATCTTTTCCAGAAAATACAAAAGGGGGCAACACTTCCCAATTCAATCTATGAAGCTATAATAGAATTAGCCTGCTACCAAAACCAGAAAAAGACAATTTTAAAAAGACCAATGTCCCTCATGAATACAGACATAAAAATCCTTATGGGCAGATGGGAGGGGGGACGAGGGGATGAGTATATACATACATAATGAGTGCAATGCGCACCATCTGGGGGATGGACAGGCTTAAAGCTCTGACTCTGGGGGAGGGAAGGAGGAGAAAGGCAACACACGTAACCTAAACATCTATACCCCCATAATATTCTGAAATAAAAAAAATCCTTAACAAAATATTACCAAATGGAATCTAGTAATATATAAAAAAAATTATACATCTTTACCAACTGGGGTTTATTCCAGGGATGCAGGGCTGGTTCAATATTTGAAAATCAATAAATGTAATTCACCAATTAGGGTAGAGAAAAAAATTATATGACGTATCAATCAACACAGAAAAATGTATTTCACAAAATTCAACACCCACTCATGATAAAAACTCTCAAGAATATGAATAGAAAGGATTTTCTTCAATTAGATAAAGAGCATCTACAAAAAAATTTCAACTAACATTATGGTTAATGGTGAAAGACTGAATTCTTTACACCTAAAATCAAGAACAAGGCAAGGATGTCCACTCTCATTGTTCTTATTCAATATAATTCTTGAAGTTCTAGCCAGTGCAATTAGACAAGAAAAAGAAGTAAAACGTATACAGATCAGAAAGGAAGAAATAAAACTGTCTCTATTTGTAGATGATATGACTGTGTACATAGAAAATCCCAAGAAATTTACAAAAAAATCTGCCTGGAACTAATAAATTTATTAAGGTCCTAGGATACTAGATAAACCTACAAAATTTAATTGTATGAATATATACTAAGAATGAACACATGAACACCAAAATTAAGAATACAATGGCACTTACCATGGCTAAAAAAGAAAAGAAATACTTAGGTATTTCTTTTAGGTTTCATGTATGCTGAAACCTAAAAAACACTGATGAAATAAACTAAAGACCTAAATACATGTAGAGACATATTGTGCTCCTGAATTGAAAGGCTCAACACAGTAAAGATGTTAATTCTTCCATAGTTAATATGTAAGCTTAATGAAATCTCTACCAAAATTCCAGCAAGATTTTTTGGTCAGTACAGACAAAATTATTCTAAAATATGAATGGAAAGACAGAGAAATTAGAATAGTTAAAACAATTTTGGAAAGGAAGAATATGGTGGGAGAAATCAGTTAACCTGATTTCAATATTTATTGTGTAGATACAGTAATTAAGACAGTGTGGTATTGGCAGAGAGAGAGACACACAGATCAGTGAAACAGAATAGAGAACACAGACATAGACCTACAAAAATATATCCAGCAGATTCTTGTTAAAGGTATATAAACAATGCAATGGAGGAAAGATAGTTTTTCAACAAATAGTGCTGAAACAATTAGACATCCATAGGCAAAGAACAATGATAATAATAACAAAAACTTGCACCTCTCACTCCTTATGCAAAAATAAATTCAAAATGGATAACAGACTTAACTGCAAAACATAGACTATAAAACTTTCAAGAAAAACCATAGGAAAAAATCTTCAGGATCTAGGGCTAGGCAAAGAGTTCTTATACTTGGCTGGTTCGAGTGCAGTGGTGTTTACAACTAATTGATCACAACCAGTTACAGATTCCTTTGTTCCTTCTCCACTATCACTGCTTCACGTGACTAGCCTTTTAAAAAAAAAAAAAAAAGAGTTCTTACACTTGACACCAAAAGCACAATCCACAACAGAAAAAATTAATAAATTTGACTTCATCAAAGTTAAGAACTTTTGCTCTGTGAAAGATCCTACTAAAAGGATGAAAATACAAACTATAGACTGAAAGAAAATATTTGCAAACTACACATCCAACAAAGAGATAGTCTCTAACATAAATAACTCTCAAAACATCAACATTCAAGTACCATATGACCCAACAATTGCAATTCTGGGTATTTATACCAGAGAAATAACTTACATTCACACAAAAATTTGTACATCAATGTTTATTGTAGCTTTATTTATAATAGCCCTAGACTGAAAACAAATACTACTCAGCAATAAAAAGGAACAAGCTATTTGTGTACATAATTCTCCAGAATTCTCCAGAGAATTCTCCTGAATAAAAAAAAAAATTCCAAAGGGTTACATGCTGTATAATTCATTTATGTAACATTCTTGAAATGACAAAATCATAGAAACAAAGAACAGATTAGTGGATCCCAGGGATTAAGGAAGGGATGGGGCAGGAGGAAGTAAGTGTGGTCATAAAAGGGCGACATGAAGGGTCTTGTGATGATGTACATGTTCTGTGTCTTGACCATATCGGTGTCAATATCTTGGTAGTCATATTGTAGGCTTTGTAGGATGCTACCATGAGGGAAAACTAGATAAGGGGCACACGGGATTTCCCTTTATTATTCCTTAGAACTGCATGTAAATCTACAATTATCTTAAAATTAAAAGTTTAAAGTGAAAAAAAAAGCATTCAGACATTTGATATGTTAAGGTCCTTCTGAAGCTGACATTCTAATTGTCACCATGATTTATGTAGATGCCTCTATGGTGGTTTCTCCAGAATCTGACACATGGAACATGGGTCCACTCAAGATGCTAGTAAGTGGACTATGGTTAAGGAGTTGGTTCTGTGGTCAAGTATGTGTATAACAAGCATTAACATAGTAAAGACAATTAAAAAATTTAAAAACCTAGTTAACTTTAAACCATCATTTCTAAAGCATGGCACAGAGTCCTTTTCCTTCTGTTAGCTTTCCTTTCCTTTTCCTTCTTTTCTTTTTCCTTAGAAACAGCTGTTAGCATCTGTCTGAGTTCATTTGGGCTGCTATAACAAAATACCATAGACTAGGTGGCTCATAAACAACAGAAGATTTTTTTCTTACTGTTCTAGAGACTGAGAAATCCAAGATTCAGGTACTAGAAGAGTCAGTGTCTGGTGAGAGTCCATTTTCTGGTCCATAGATGGTAACTTCTCACATGGTGGATGGGGTAAGGAATCTCTCTTGGCATCTTTTATAAGGACACAAATCTCATTCGTGAGGACTCCTTCCTCATGACCTAATCACCTCCCAAAGGCCCTACCTCCTAATACCATCACCTTCGGGAGTAGGATTTCAACATATGAATTTTAGGGGACACAAACTTGCAGCCCATAGCAGTATCTAATGAAATGCTGGTGCTCCACAGAACCCAATTTGAGATACATTGTAATTATGAACAGTTAATGCCTTTTACATATGGTACGATTTTTTTTTTCATTTTCATTCCTCTCTCAATTCCTCTCGGGCTATATTCCTGTATCCCTGGGATTCCACCTGTCCTTCTCTTTGTATTCTTAGTCCTTTCTCCTGCACTGAATTCAGAGCTCCCTGAGGTCAAGAGCCTTGTCTTCTTCCTCCAAGTCAGTTGAGCACATGCTTTGTACCTACCTCTGCATCTCCCCACGTGCTCTTCCGATGGCCAGGCAATACTTTTGCAGTTATTCTTCTGAAGTGAAACTCTCCGTTATTTCTGCCTTCCAGCAGTGTTCTGTATTCCTTTGGGGAACCGATCTTCTCCAATTTCAATTGCGTCATTCTAGTGGCTACCCATCTCAGGCACCTCTCTGACATGAGACATAGCATGGTCAATGACAGGATCCCATTCTCCTGGCCAAAGTGATTGATTCAGGGTCAGCATAAGACCCAAACCAGACCAATCAAAGCCTTTTCCTGGAATTTTTCAATCTGGAGTTGGAAAAGGAGTTCCCTCTTGGGTCATAGCTCGAAAGATGTAAATCTGAGACCATGTTACCAGTTTGGGGAAAGCCTATCTGTGGTAAACAAGGATAAAGCCACTCAGAGACAAGAAGAATTAAGGAACAGTGTCTTAGTCCATTTCTGTTGCTATAGAGGAATACCTGAGGCTGGGTAACTTATAAAGAAAAGAGGTCTATATGGCTCACAGTTCTGTAGGCCATACCAGAAGCATGGCACCAGCATCTGCTTCTGGTGCAGGCTTTAGGATGCTTCCATTCACAGCAGAAGAGAAAGGAGCCTGCCTATGCAGACATCGCAAAGAGAAGAAGCAAGAGGGGGTGGGGAAGCGCCAGGCTCTTTTTAACAATCAGCTCACATGGGAACTAATAGAGCTAGAACTCACTCACTACCATGAGGCTAGCACTAAGCCATTCATGAGTGATCCACCCTCCTGACCCAAGCACTTCCCATGAGGCCCTACCTCCAGCATTGGGGATCAAATTTCAAGATAAGATTTAGAGGGTCAAATATCCAAAGGACAGCAAACAGAAAGAATGTAAATGCCAGCTGTTGAATTTCTTAGATCCCTGTGCATAGCTCCACTCCTGGACTTCCCACTTAGTTTAGCTAATACATTCCCTTTTTTGCTTAGGTGAGTTCAGGGTGGATTCCCAGCACTGCAACTAAAACTAATACATTCCCATTCCGCTTCTCACCCATTCCTCATCACCCTAAGAAGCAGTAATGATTGGAGCTTGTCATGAGTCTTTTTAGCCCATTTGGAGCCATTGAACACATTTATACATTTTGATGTAAATCTGATTAGCTATCCAGACACACTGGGCTCTTCGTGAATGAGACAGAATAGATGTGTTTTGATGAAAAGGAGCCAGGAAAGGTCTGAAGTGCGAGAGATGCTATGTGAGGACATGACACAGCCAATGAGGAGAATGAGAACTGTGGAGAGAAAAAGAGATTAAGAGAGATACAGGAGAGGGTGGCCCCTAAAATATACATCAGGTCTTTCAAAACACTGTCTAGCAGTAAGCCTGCAGTGGTCAGCCAGAGGCCTCTGATAGCAGGGATGAACTAAAGAAGGGGGTGACAGGGAAATCGGGGAAGAATTGGACAAGATTAACATTTATTCAGTGCCTCATACGTGCCAGACACTGTGCTGACTGCTCTGCATGTGTTCTCTCTGGCAACCACACTGCAGGTTCGAAAATATTAAATAACTATTAGCCCAAGGTGGCAGTGGGCTCAGGGTTCAAACAAATCTGTTTGCCTCAAAGCCAGTGTTCTTCCCACTTTCGCATGGGTCCGCATCCCATACCAGAGTGTCCCAGTGTCTGCAGGTTGGGAGAGGGTGGAGCTTGCGGTGAAGGCAGAGAACCAGGTCTGGAGCCCGGGATATTTGAGCACCTGGTTGGAAGGGGAGGAAATATTTCCATGGAGCTAGGTTGTCAAAAATTGGAGGAGTGTTCGAGAGAGGTACTACTGTACATAGAGATGGATGTGATTCTAATCTTTTCTTTTGGTCCCCAGCAAAGCCAACAGAACCTAGGCTGTTTGCGGTAGGGGTGGGGGTGGAGGAAAATAGAAGGGAATAGCAATTTCATGAAGACTGGTTGACTCCGGAAGTAAGGAATCTGGTTCCACATTATATAATCTAAAAATGCCCCCACCACCTACCCCCACCCCCACGCACAAGAGAAGGAAAGGGGAAAAAACCTCCCAGAAATCACACAGTCAAGGCAAATGCAGCGAAATGGCTCATTGGTTACTGTGGCAACCGACTCTTCCCTGCTCCGACTGCTTATCCCACGATCCCTCTGTCACCCTATTTTTAGACTGGAGACAACGAATGAAAATGGCTTTAAAATATTTTTTTTTCTTTTCTGTATGTCTAAGACATGCATAACCTTTGAAAAAGACTCAGAAACCAGAGCCCTGTGTAGGGGCTAATTCCCTAGCCCTGATGCTGCGGTGACCCTGGTTTCTCTGAGACCTGGACCACTGGGGGAAGAGGGTGCGGGGCTTCCTACAAGTTAAGTGGCAACAAATAAACAAAAGCCCTGAGAGGCTGGACCAGGCATAAGCAGCGTAGCTACACGTGCAAAGTAAGGTAGAGAACCAAAGTCATTAAAAATAGATTAAACAACATTTCTGAAGAACAGGAGTTTTGAGTTCTCTGATAAGAGTGACTTACCACCTCACCTCCTTCAGCTTTAATTTTCCTCAACTGTAAAATAAAGGGGATGCTGGTCTTTCAGAATTTCAATGACTTCCAAGATTCTTTAAAGTTCTAAAATCTCTGATCAGATCACTTTAAATGTCGATTTCAGCAGTCTTGCAACGGAGCCAACTGGTAAGAATTGACTACAGTTTTCCTGAGAAACAGCCCCAAATCTTCTTACAATTTTTTTTTCAGTTCTGATATTTGGGAAATGTTACTGTAGACTGTCTCCATCTTTTATTCTAAAGGAAAGATACTGTTTTTTAAAACTTCCTCTGCTGATGAAGATCAAAAATGAAAACAATGTCAACACCTTTCCTCCTATAAAACATTGAAGGGGTACAACATACAATTAAGATGTTTTTAAGAGAAAGGTGACCTTCTGCAATTCAATGACAAATAAATTATCAACTGAAATTCAAAGCAAGAGGCTTGCTATGTGGCAGAAAATAGAATAGGGTTGGAGGCAGGGAAAAGTTGGGAAATGCTCACTGAAGGAGGAGAAAAACCCAAACCAGATATAAGCCATGTGTTTTACTTAGTTGATTCAGCACAGTGGTGGCAAGGGGGCCCATGTGTCCTGGTGGATAAGGAGGCCCCATTCTAAGGGCCTGCATGGGAGGGCAGGGCTGAGAGAGCAGTGGGGGTAGGGGGTCTTCCCCACAGTGGTTGACAGGGAGACTGGGTGACACTTTGTTTTAGCCAAAGTCCCAGAGTGGGGATTCTCCAAGTCCAGCATGCAGGAGCATTGCCAAAGTGCTTGTTAAAAATGCAAATTCTCATACACTGCACTGGTTTGGAATAATCTGCTCTTTATACTCTTCACCTAGCTAAGACCTATTTTCTTCTTGGTTTGAGCTCAGATGTCCCTTCCACAGGGAGTCTTTTTTTTTTTGACCACCACCACCACCCTCACCTCAGATGTAATAGGTCTCTTCTCATGTGACACCACTGCATCCAGGGTTCCTCCCTCTTTTGTAATTTTTATTGCACTTGCAACCATTTGCTTAGTATCTGTCTTTTATCCTGGACTGTAAGGTCTGTAAGCTCCATAAAGGACATGTGTCACATCTGTCACCACTGTACCCTAATGACTCACACAGGGTCTAGCACACAGTAGGCACTCAATAAGTATTTGTTGAGTGAATGAATGCTATAAGACATAGCTGTGCTGGATTGAATAGTGGCCCCCAAAATTCTCATCCACCCAGAACTCAGAATGTGACCTTATTTGGAAATGGGGTCTTTGCAGATGTTGTTAGTTAAGATGAAGTGATACTAGATTAGGGCAGATCCTAAATCCAGTGACTGGAGTCCTTATAAGAAATCCATGGGAAGACACACAGGAGGAAGGCCATGTCAATGACAGAGGGAGCAAAAGAACTCCAAGGATTGTTGACAACCCCAGAAGTGAGGAGGGAGGTAAGGAACAGAGTCTTCCTCACAGTCTCCAGAGGAATCAGTGCTGATGACATCTTGATTTTGGACTTGTGGTTTCCATAACTATGACAGTATAAAATTTAGTCTCCTAGTTTGTGGTAATTTGTTACAGCAGCCCTGGGAAACTAATATAATAG
Source organism: Lepilemur ruficaudatus (assembly GCA_963574885.1). Taxonomy (NCBI): domain Eukaryota; kingdom Metazoa; phylum Chordata; class Mammalia; order Primates; family Lepilemuridae; genus Lepilemur; species Lepilemur ruficaudatus. The sequence continues at coordinate 11,098 of CAUYRT010038534.1, forward strand.
CGTACCTACTCTCCCTGTAATCTACTCATACCACCAAAATTCTCATATTTCCTGCTCAAATCAGGCAGTGAAAAATAACAGAAACCCAAAATAGCTTTAACAATAAAAGAGATTTCTTGCTCATGACCTGGAAAGTGCAGAAGTGAGATGGGCTTCACTGATGGCAATGAGGAATCAATTTCTTTCCAGCCTCTCTGCCTTGCTTCACAAAATGTAAGCTTCATTCCAAGTTGGCTCCCTCCCATGATCACAAAATACTTACTCACAGCTCTCTGAGCTACAGTTTTTTCATCTTTTGTGTTCATTATTTATTTCTCCCAACCAAGTACTAACCAGGCCCAACCCTGCTTAGCATTCAAGATCAGACCAGATTGGATGCACTCAGGATGGTATGGCCATAGACCATTATTTATGTCTGTGCAATGAATTACACCAAACCTGGTACCTCAAAACAACAATGATCATCTATAGTCTCTTGCAGTTAATGTGGGTGTGGAATTCTGGACTGGCTTAGCTGTGGGGTTCTAGTTAGGTACCTCTCTCAGGAGGTTGAAATCAGATGTCAGCTGAAGTGGCAGACACCAAAGACCTTTCTAGAGCTGGAGGATCTACTTCCAGGTTGGTTTACTCACATGGCTGATAGGCTGATGCTGGCAAGTTGGTTCTTGTCCATGTGGGCTTCTCCACCAGGCTGCAAGGATTGTCATGACATGGTGGCTGGCTTTCCCCAGAGCTAGAAACCTAAGAAAGCGCAAAGAAACCTGTAATGACTTTTAGCTGCAAAAATCACATGACATCACTCCCACAGTGTTCTATTGCTTACACAGTCAGCCCTGATTCAATGTTAGGAGGTAACTACAAAAGGCCATGGATACAAGAGACCATCTTAGACACTGGCTACCACAGCCACGTCCTAGATGAGCAAGTTTGGGTTGCATCCTGGAGTTTTCTCAGAAACGCAAGGAAACTCTTTTCTCAGAGGTCTCCAGAAAACTTTCTTCCTGCCTAATTGGCCCATCTTCAAACTAGAAATTGTAGCTAGGGTTTGAGATTGAGCTAAATTAAGTCTGAGTTCCATAACCCACCATTTGGGCTATGCAGGGTTGAGGGGTTTAAACACTCAAATAAAAATCTGGGTAGATACCAGGAGAAGGGAGAGTGTGTTAGGGAGACAACCACAACACAATGTTCACTAAATCCAGTAACTTGACCCCAGGAACTTCTATTTCAGTAAATAATAAGTTTGTCTGAAGAAATAAGGACTTTTAAAAAAACATAATCACAATACCATTATCATAGCTTTAAAAATTAACATTAATTCTTTATCATCATTAAATGCCCAACCAACATTTAAACATCCCTCAATATTTCATTGTCCTATAAAATGTTTATATTACTTATTTTGTTTTAATCAGGATCCAAACAAGGTCCAAACACTGCATTGGACCTTGTTTGGATCCTGATTAAACAAAATGTCTCTTAAGTTTCATTTGACCTATAAGTTTCTCATTTATATCTTTTTTCATTTGCAATTCGTCTGTTGAAGAAACAGGTCATTAATCCTGCAGAATTTCTCACAGACTGAATTTTGTGGATTGCATTTGCCTGGTGTCATTTAACAGGTTCCTCTGTCCCCTGTTGAGCCAGAGGCATCATCTGACTCAGGCTTCGTGGAGGATTTGTTGTTGTTGTTGTTGCCAAGAATATTTCATTGATGTATGTGTGCTGCAATCTGCATTTTAACAAATTTGTATTTAACAAATATGCTCTTTTTAAGTAAGATATTTCTTATTATCAATATTCATGGAATTGGGCCAGGCACAGTGGCTCATGCCCATCATCCCAGCACTTTGGGGGCCAAGGTGGTAGGATTGCTTGAGGCCAGGAGTTCAAGACTAACCTGGGCAACATAGCTAGACTCTACAAAAAAAATAAGAAAAATTAGCTAGATGGGGTAGCAAGTACCTGTAGTCCCAGCTACAGGGGAGGATGAGGTGAGAGGATTACTTAAGCCCAGGAGTTTGAGGCTACACTGAGCTATGATGGTACCACTGTACTCCAGCCTGGGTGACAGGGCAAGATCCCATCTCTAAAAAGCAAATAAATAAAAAGGAAATTCCTAAAAGAAAATTATTTATGGAATTGACATTAAATATTTATATGGAGAGGAGAAAGCTTTAGAGCTGTGATTGTAGAACTCTAATTTACATGAGAATCAACTGAGAAGACTTAAATAGATTGCTGAGCCCCACACCAAGAGTTTTTGATTTGGTGGATAAGAGTGAGATAAGGCTCAAGAATTTACGTTTATAACAAGCTCCTAAGTGGTGCTGATGCTACTGTTCTTGGAACCACACTTTCTTTGCTTTAGAACACAGAGGTTCTAATATCTAAGGAAGGCTCTGATATCTGAATATCTAATGTGAAATTCTGGTTTTGCCACATGCCAGATGAACAGTCTTGGGACACTACATAACCACTCTGAGCCTCAATTTTCTCATTTGTAAATTGGGGTTGATAATAATACTACCCACCTTAGATATGGTGGTGAAAGGATTAAATGAGATAATACATGTAAACCTTAGCATTGAGCCTTATCAATAATCAACATTAATAAATGGTGGTGGTAGTGGCAGTAATTGTTATCAATATTATTATTCATTTGCTGGTTTTCTAATCTATGATCAGGGCATAAGAAACCATTGCATGTAACAGTCCTGAGGAATCTGCCAGGACACCTGCAGCCCTGGAGATATGAGTCTGTGGTCAAGTTGCGGCCATGTATTATTTTGAAGTGGAAAATCAGGAGGACAATGAAGAAAAGTTCTGTTTCTATTTAGAGTCAGAGGTACTCTTCCAAATGGGGCATCAAGAAACCAGTCCTTCCTACCACAAACATTAGGTCTGCCATGTGGACAGTTTGGTGACTTTTTCCAATATCCTAGATGAAGGGGTTCATCTCTCAACCATCAACAGAAGAGTTTTAACATTAGGCAGGATGAGAAGACACAAAGACAAGCAAACCAGAAAATTAGATGAAGATAATTAAGAGAAATTAAAAATAAAGGGAGCAGAATGAGTACTGTGAATTTAGGATTAAGAATATTTTAAACATGGCTAGGCACAGTGTTACATGCCTATAATCCCAGCTACTTGGCAGGCTGAGGCAGGAGAATCCCTTGAGCCCAGGAGTTCAAGGCCAACCTGGATAACATAGCAAGACCCTACCTCTGGAAAAAAAAATAATATTTTAAACTTCACTGGTCATTATCAGTAAATGCTTAGGATTCCCTGGGCTGCTGTACCTCTGTAACTTCCTTGGTTCCATAATACCTTGCTTAAGTCATCAGCCTAAAGCAAATCGTAGGGGACTTGGGCCAATTTGGATGAGGATAGTACTGAAGAAGAAAGACGACACGGAATAGAAATTAAATCTTAAACTGGTCCTACATTTTTTTAAAAATTGCTTATCCCCAGCAAAAACAGATAAGAAGTCAGAGTAAGAACCCCCAATATATATACACACATATACATAATGCATATTTATGAAATTGAAGTTGAAACTATTAGGGAAATAATACAGAATAATGACTAAAAGTTAGTAGGCCGAGGTTTTAATTATGTTTCTGCCATTTATGGGCTGTGTGACCGCAGAGAAGCTGTGCAATCTCTCTGAGCATCAATTTTTTCATGATGATAATTTTTTATTATCATTACTATTATTATTTTGACAGCAATATTTATAGATTATATGTCCCACCCAGGGATTCTCATACTGTCACAATTCTTGACCACTGAGAAATTTTTTTATTCAAAAAAAAATTACTGAGTGCTTTCTCTGGGCCAGAAACTGAGATGGTATTTTGCCCCAAAATATGGCATAGGCGCTTCACTTTATTTGTAATAATTCAGGTGCTTTTTGGACAGTTTGATGTTTATTTTGGTTTTGGTGACCTCTCACGACATATCAAAGAGAGAACTGTCATTGCTAGATTTTGATTGTGTGCTATTATTTCTTTCCCTGTACACAGAAATTTCTTTTGTTTTAATTGATTTAGGGGGCATGAGCTGAATTCTATTACATGTATATATTTCATAGTGGTGGAGTCTGGGCTTCTAGTGTACCCATCACCGGAGTACTGTACAGTGTACCCCACAGGAAATTTTTCATCCCTCGCCCCCTTCCAACATCCCCCTTTTGAGTGTCCTGTGTCCATTATGCCACTCTGTATGTCCTTGCACAGCCGCAGCTTAGCTTCCACTTATAAGTGAGAGCGTGTGGCCTTTATTTTTCTGTTCCTGGGTAACTTCACTTAGGATAATGGCCTCCAGTTCCATCCATGTTGCTGCAAAAGACATAATTTCATTCTTTCTCATGGCTGAGTGGTACTCTACGGGGTGTGTATGTGTGTGTGTCTATATCATATTTTCTTTAGCCACTCATTGGTTGATGGGCACTTAGATTGATTCCATATCCTTGCAATAGTGAATTGTGTTGTGAGTCACAATTCTTGTTTAGGCTGAAGAATATGATTCCTGATCATTGTGATTGTAAAGAAAGCAAACAGAAAATAAGCTTACTAGTTAGAGGAAACACTCTTAGAGCTAATGATGATAATAGATCTACCTCAAAGAGGCAGCCTACAAAGGAAGGAAGATTGGGGTGCGATGACTTAGGGGAAGGCTCTCAAAAGCTGCAGAGCCAGGCCGGGCGCGGTGGCTCACGCCTGTAATCCTAGCACTCTGGGAGGCCGAGGCGGGCGGATCACTCAAGGTCAGGAGTTCGAAACTAGCCTGAGCAAGAGTGAGACCCCGTCTCTACTATAAATAGAAAGAAAGAAATTAATTGGCCAACTAAAGATATATATATAGAAAAAATTAGCTGGGCATAGTGGCGCGTGCCTGTAGTCCCAGCTACTCGGGAGGCTGAGGCAGAAGGATTGCTTGAGCCCAGGAGTTTGAGGTTGCTCTGAGCTAAGCTGACGCCATGGCACTCAGTCTAGCCCAGGCAACAGAGTGAGACTCTGTCTCAAAAAAAAAAAAAAAAAGCTGCAGAGCCAGAGATTTTACCCTACTTGAAAGTTAACAAGGCTGTCTACTGCAGTTTCATGGACAGAAGACAAATGATTTATGGGTCAGGAACAAAGGACTTCATTACTCAGTGGGTAACATGAGCATCAGCATATTTAGATCAGTTCCCCTTGCCCCCAAGTCCAACAGGGGTGACATGATAGGACCCAATGATACCTGCACACACAAACGGTTGCTTTATAGGAGAGAAATCCAAGTTCTAGAGCTCAGAAATTTTTGATCAAGCAACAAACATTGCAGCAAGCAGCAAATAAATCAGACCCCTTCCCCTAGGGAAACAAGCTGTTACAGGTAAGTCACACTGTAGTCATCTAAACCTAGTTAGTTGCCTGTGACTAGCTACAGAACTGTTCAGTATCAGGAGATGGATAAGCCTTGCAAAATGGCACACTCAGCAAGAATGTGCAGGAAAGTTTGGGGTCCATAGAAAACAACCTCCCTAACACAACACACTCACCCTTCCTGAGTGCCTTCTAAATCCCAAGTAGTCTGCTAGGTGCTTTATTAACATTTTTGCAGGTATTTTTTTCACTTATCCAAAGTTGAGTGCTCCATCATCAGGATATGAAGTCTGGGTCTTTAAAATGAATCATAAAACATCATCTCGCAACATCTCCAAAGCATATGAATATTATTTCAAGCAACACAAGATACCTGGAGTTCAGGTAACCACAATTCTAAAGTGTCTTTCATAATTTCCTAACAAAAACTTAGTTTTGATCATGGATGCTTAAGAAAGATAAATTACAGAAATTTTAACTTTGTATTCTTCTTTTCTTTTAAAATTTCTAAGCTATGTCAGGTCACCTCACTAGAAAGTTACATACCGGAATACTGCTCTAGTTCTTTACAGAAATGGCTTCACAAACTGTGATTTAACACTATGCCCTCATTTTGCTATCAAAAATTTGTATAGATAATGCTAAACATCTTATTTTGTTGAAGGTATGTCTACTATGTTGACCAACATCCCCAAAGATTCACAACATAAATTTTTTTTGGAGTTCAACTTCAGGAAGACATTTGTCCAATATGCTAACTCATATTAGATATGAAAGCTACATAATCCAACATGCTTCCTTTTTTTCCCCCAGCTATGAGAAAACCCAGAACTAAGTCTTGGACTTAAAAGTAGACATTTCCAGGCTTGTTCTCCTCTGCACACGGCTGATCCTTTTCTGCAAGGGGCTGGTTCTCTTCTGCAGGGAGGGCCAGCTTCTACTCTGTCTGTGAAGTTGACTTTATACAGTTTCTGCAGGGGGCTGGTTCTCTTTTGCAGGGAGAACTTGTCTCTCTGCTCTGTCTGTGGAGTAGACTTTCTTTCTATAGTTTCTGAATAAATCTCACTTTCACTTAAAAAAAAAAGTAGACATTTCCAGTCGTGAGCAGTGGCTCATGCCTGTAATCCTAGCTCTTTGGGAGGCCAGGGCAGGAGGATTTCTTGAGGTCAGGAGTTTGAGACAAGCCTGAGCAAGAGTGAGACCCTATCTCTACAAAAAATAGAAAAATTAGCCAGGTGTGGTGGCACGTGCCTGTAGCCCCAGCCACTCGGGAGACTTGAGTCCAGGAGTTGGAGACTTCAGTGAGCTATAATGATGCCACTGCCATCTAGCCCATGCAACAGAGCAACACCCTTTCTAAAAAAAAAAAAAAAAAAAAAAAAGTAGACATTTCCCTTAACCTGAGCTTTCAGGAATAATTCAATGTCCTTCATTGCTTGGTCCTTATCTTTGCATATTTATTTCAGTGCTCTTAAAGAATTATGATACATTCTCTCAAATCATGTTTTGAAAGTAGAATAAAAGTAATAAATGAATGAAAACTACCTAAGTTTTGGTTTTTCATTTCATTTATTATTATTAATGTTTTGCCAAAGTATCCATAAAGCTTTTTTAGTTTAAGACAGAATCCTCAAATTAGCTTTAGCCTTACAAAATATAAATTGAGCTTCCAAGAGTTAGTTAGCATGCCTTATATTATGAATTTTCCTGACTGTGCTTTTATTGGGGTTTAATCAGAGACTATTGTAAGAATTTCTAATCTGGGTTCTCAGCATTTGACATTATTAAACAGCTGAATGAAAGGGAACAGAAGGGTTGCAAAGTAGAAAATACATTTATTTTTAAATTGAATAACATTATAAATGTAATAACACTGAACACTAAGAAGCATTAGCCAGTTCCATCAGTTCCTGCTTCCTAAGGTCTAAATGAAGTTGGAGAGCAATTTCTGAGAAGCCAAGGGGGTCAGGGTCTGGTGTCCACCCCAGGGCAATTGCCAGGAGTAGTGAGGCAGAATTTCCAAGGTACAAATGAAAGACCGAGAGTCTGTTCGGCTGGCTGCTGGGTTTGCCTGAGGGGTGTCAGTGATAATAGGTTAGTCATAGGTGGGTCATTACACAGACATACTTGTCATCGTGCAAAGGCCTAGGACGTGCCTGGAACTACCAACAGGAGTCATGAAGGCCCCTTTGGGGGACCACATCCAGCCCAGTACTTCTCATCTGGACTTGGCCTTGAACAAGCTTCATCCTGAAGACCAGAGAGATGAACGATCATGATTGTGCTCAATCAGAGAACACCAAAATCCTCAAAGACATACAACCTCTTCCTAGGACCCCAGATCCACCCCTGCTCTGTGGATGGCTGGAATGAGGAATAAGACTCAGTCAACAAAATAAAAAGCAGGAAACACATCTGCTTGCAACAAAAGAAAGCAGAGCAGTCATTCAATCTTGTTTCCTGACATCTCCTGAGTCTTTAGTTCCACCTGAGGATTTAGGGGGGAAAAAATTAAAATCTTAAAAATGACTTTGATAATTTTAACCTTTAATTTAAATAGTAAATATTCCTCATCCAATATATGGGTTGCATTGTGTTGCAAACCAGAAAAAAAACCCAAAATTTAAAAACAGCTGTTCACTTTAGAATGGTTGAGAAATGACCACGCTTACAGTGAGGGAGGCCGCCAGCACAGCGCCCTCTGCTGGGCAAAGGTCCCTACAGCCCTTTCTAGCACTGCTAAAGCTGCGTGTAGTAAGGTGAACCTCCTGGTTGTTCTGCTCACCAAAGCAGAGTAGCCAGTGGCAGCCTTACAGCTAATTTCCGGCTTTGAGTATGAGCTCAAGATATACACATGAGAGAAAGAAAAGACCAAAAATCCAGAGCAAATGAGAGAGAACAAAAGGCATTTTTCTGCTTCTCTCCACTTCACACTAACTGCTGCTCACAGATTAGAACTAGAACTATCACTGTCAGGAAGAGAATAGTTTCGTTTACTGTATGTGAAATGACATGAAGAGTTGGATGACTCAACTTGGCAAATATGTACGGAGACCCTCTTAGGAGCTGTACTGTGAGATACTAGAGTGTACACAAATGAGTAAGACACAATGCCTACCCTAAAAGTGCTCGGTCTACTGGAGACAGACAGACAAGTAAACAATAATGCAATGAGGTCCATGTTGTAATAGTTTCACGTGCAAAGTGCTATCCATCAAGAGAGGAAAAAGCGAAGAAGGCCTCTTCAAGTCAGCGAGTATGGAAGACACATCTTCACTCTAAAAATGCTGAGGTCGCATATAAATTTCTTTTAATGAGGCTAGTAATAGAAAAGGGAAAGAAATGAAGAAATGAAGCAAAAATGAGGGCTGTAAATTCAAGACCTATTGCAAAAGGATTTTTGTTTTTTCCTTTTAAACTAGAAGCCATTTGGGATACATAATTATTAACTGCATCACAAGAATGAAAAATAAACAGAGCATGGAAAATGACAGTACACATTGGTATTAGAACTTAATACCCAGGAGACCTTGGCCATTCAGTATATTTAGGGTAGGGCCAAGAAACCAGAAGGTGAACAGAAAGAGAAAATTATAATATAGAAGGAAAATCAGATGAAAACATTACTGAATATCTGAATAGAAGTATAACTAAGGCAATAGCACAAAAGGCAGAGCTGCAGAGGTAGATGATTTATTAACAGAGCTACTAAATTCTGTGTCAAGGATAATTCCAAGTTACAAAGTCTGAAGTTAAGAAAGAATAGAAAATACAGAGAACGGGGAGTTTAGAGACCAGATTCTAGACTTAGCTGCACTGTTAGCGAATAAGGAAACTTCTTTGGACCTTCGTTTCCATATCTGTAAAGAGATGAGGTATACTGGAGGCTCTTTAAGAAAAAATGGTAGGGCTGAAACATGGATAAAGTACAGTACTCATTCATTCATTCCATTTCAACAAATATGGAGCACATGCATAGCATGTGCCAGACACGTGGGGATGTATCGGAGAATAAGGACTTTATACTCTGCCAGGGAAGACAGTCAGATGAGATGAGAAATGGTAAGAATAGTACCTAAGAATACTGTCAGTTTGGCTGGTGAGCACTGTAGTAGCCACCTCCAAGATGGCCCAGTGATTCCTGTCTTGGGTACTCACATGCTTGTGTAATTTGCTTGCACACCATGCCAGGGTTGGTCTATGTGACCAACAGTATATGGCAGAAATGATGGCAGGTCACTTCCAAGATTATTAGATTATAAAAGACTGCAGTCTCAGCCTTGAGTACCCTCGCACACCACACCTGTCGGGATCTGGATCTTATCTCTATTGGACCTCTTGCTCTGGGGGAAGCCAGTTGCTACATTGTAGCAGCCTTATGGCATAAGAAGCCTTATGGGGAAGAACTGTGGAACTGAGGCCTGCCAACAATCACTTGAGTGAGCTTGGAAACTCAAGATTTTCCAGCTCCCAATGGAACCATGAGATGACTGCAGCCCTGGCTCAACCTTGTAAGAAACCCTGAGCCATGACCTCCCAGCTAAGCCACTCCAACTCCTGACCTTTAGAAACTATGTGAGATGATAAACTGTTCTTTTAAGCTGCTAAATCTTGGGACAATGTATTATGCATTAATAAATCACTAATCCAAGTACCCTACACATACACACTCACACATATATACATGCATGGTTTTTGTTTGAGTTATGAGTTAATATACATAGAATTTCAGAACTGAGGATAAGGAGATTAAGACGGTACCACTGACAATAGAGCAGGGACCAGAACCATCTTTTGACTTATGTTTGATGCTCTTTTCACTATATTCTGCTGACTCCCAAAATGGATTAATTTCATAGATAAAGAAATAAAGTTTGAGTGGATTAAGTAATTTGCTCAAGAGTCCCACAACAAGCAAGTAGCTGAGCCTCTGCACTAACCTATTGAACACAACCTCATTCTTTATAATAATCTTTTTCCTACTCTCAAGCTTCACTGACCTTGAGATAATTAGCTGAATGAAGATTAAAAGAAACCAAAGCTGTCCTTAAAGGTTTAACTGGGGTGCTTACCTCACATCTTCCAATTCAAGGTGAGCTCTATATTGGTGATTTGTACTTACCAATATATTCATCCATTTACTCAACAAGTATTTTTTTTTGACACCTATTCAAGCATAGCATAATCTGTGGGTTGTAGTAAATACAAAACACTGGGATTTGGTAATCTAATCAGTATTAAATGACAAATATGATGAAAACTTACAATAAAATCAGTGTATGTCTGCCTGCTGAATGAATGGTAGGAACAGTATATGTAATAGACATTTTAAAAGAATCTAAAAAATAAAAGAATAAGGGAAATTCAGTGTTTCCTGATAAAATCATACCCCACCCTCAGGCAATGAGATCTAGACCTAGAACCCCCGTCCCCTTATTCCCTAAATGTTATTATCTCTCCTGGGGACATCCTATTAATTCCCACTGCAGATACCACCAGCCCCCAGGAGACACTGCTTTTTCCTTGATTGTTTTGGGGTAACTCGGTCCTCAGGTTAAAGAATTTATTACTCTATAGTTGTTTTTGAGCTAAGATCACATGGGGGATGAGAACTGAGGTGTCAGAGGCAGGGGGATTCACGCAGGGCCAGCTGGGCAGGACTGCCACCTTGTGACAAGGATGGACAGCATGCCCTCCAGAGTGGCAGCTCAGCAGTGTTGGACTGGCTGGCAGCTAAGGGCTTTTTCAGTTCTGGCTTAAAGGGACCCTGTTTTAGCATGGCGGAGAGTAGAGACAAATGTGGGTGTTTTAAGACACTCAATATGGCCCTAGGTTCCCAATATTTTCAGCTCTCTGGCTCTCTGGTTACAAAGTCACCACAAAGATACCAAAAACTACTTCCCTACCCAAGCATGTGTTTATTTTCACAGAGGATTGTGAAGAAAAGGACTGGCAAAAATAAATAGGCCAAATTCCAAGCAGTAATGGAAAAAATATTTGAGCTATGCAGGTTCTTTAAGTCAGCAAGAGCCCCTCTTTGCCTCTAGAGGCCTCACAGGCACCTTGAATGTCCTGTGTCCCAAAATGTTATGTATGATTTGTTTTCTCCTTAGTACCTGCCCTTCTCTCTGCACTCTGTGATTCTGTGCATGACAGCACCACCTACCCACTTAGGCCCAAAGCCAAAGAGTCATTCTAGATTCCCTCTTTCTCTTTGTCCTTCTCATCCTCCAGTCGGACACTGTACTGTCAATTCTGCTTCCCGAACATCCATCCAATCTGTGTCCTCACTGTCGCACATACTGTGCCAGTCTTGGTTCAAACTCTCATTATCTCTGCCCCAGATCGAGTGTGTTCCTTGAAACTGACAGGTGGTTCTCAAGGAAAGCTTTCCACAATTGTATCAGTCAGGAAACTTTATACACACTACGAGGTGGTAGCTGAAGACACTTGAACAAAGGAACTATTTACAAAGGTGTGGACAAGCTAAGGGAACCAGCAAGGGATGGGAATTCTCCCCTAAATTAGCAATAGCAGGAAGCGATTGCCACTGTAGGTCTGAAAAGACAGAGGAAGGAGAGAACTATATCGTAGAACTCAAAGTGAGCTGTAGAAAAGGGACCTCCCATTTTCACTACAAAAAATACGTGAGGCAATATGTATATTATTAATAGCTCAATTCAGCCATCCCACAATGTATACATATTTCAAAACAATTTGTTATACACAATATATACAATTTTTCTCAATTAAAAAGATAAAAATAATAAATACACAAACAAACAAAAGAGAGAAGGGGCCTCCCAGCAAGAACTATATCCTCAGGTAGAGCCACTGGCCCAATTGAAGGGGGTTATAAATTTTCTGTCCTCTCTCTTCCCATCCTCTGAGCTCCTGCTGGTGCCCACCATGAGCTGAACCGAACAAGCAGCAGAAGGCAAGGAAGTCAACTTGGGATGTTTCCAGAAGGTCAACCTCTTGGAGTCAGGGTGGAGAAGGGTGGGGAGCAGACCTAGAGTGGCAAAGGGAGAATACCCCCCACAAAGGCATTGCACCATAATCATTTGCCCATTAAAACATTTTTTAAGAGACCTCTAGGCAAAGAAATCTCTTCAAATTTGTTTCATTCAGTGTTTTCCTAATCTTTCTGAATTTAATCTTGCCCAGCTGTATCTACTTCCTAATTATCACCAGATATGACTTCTTAAAGCACAAATCTTAGCAAGTGACTCCCCTGCTTATAAATCTGTCAGTGGTTCCCCATCACCCTTCACATGAACGCCTCTCCCTGACCCTCACACCATACGCCCACCCAGCACACCCACACACGGCACGGTCATTCACTCCTGCCTGTCTCTCTCCAACTTCATCTCCCTCCACTTCCTCCCAGCAATTTATACTCCAGGCTCACTGAGCTGCTTATGGCTCCCTGCTTCATGATCCCACACTGTCCTTCTACCTGGAATGCCCCAGTGATCCCAAGGCCTGCGTTATTATGATCAAGTGGGTCCCCTTCACTAAAACCTTTTCTGATAAGCCAGACTGGATGACATGGGTTGTTGTGACCCTGCTATTCTTTAGGCTTGCACTTGTCTATCACACAGTATGAGCTCTTTGTTTAATATTTGTCTCCACAATTAGGCTGAAGAATTTGAGGTTGGGGTGATGGGTAGTACAACTCCGTATCCCTGGTACTCAGCTCAACAACTGGCAAACAATAGATGCCCACGGAATCAGTTGAATTGAGTTCTTCCTCTACGTAAGAACCATATGGATAGTGAGCAATCAGAGGTGGGCTCTTTCCATAACATACCCCTGAGTCATGAGCAGAGGGCATACCAAAAATGTCTGCAACTTGGGCTCCATGTGTTTGGTTCTATTATTCCTACTTACAGATGTCTAAATGACCACTAAGAAAAGACATTAAGAGTAAACTAAATGTCCCAATTCACAAAGAACTTATTTCCTGAATAACTTCTAAATACCTGTTCGCAAACACCAATACCGGGTATTGTGGTAGGGACTCCTCTCGAATAGGTCAGAACACACGTGCCCTGAAGAGCTATTGTGTTTTGCCCTTGACCTTTCTTTGAGTTTCTTGCATTAGACTAATCATAAGCTCAGATTTGCCCAAGCAGATCTGTCCAATAAAACAACTGGCCCATAGGGCAAGACGTGGATTCAAATTCTTTCAGATGTTTTTCTGGAAGAGTGACTAGCCTGTTACAAACACAATCCCAGACACCTTTATGAGGGGAAAGAGTATTTGCTCCAGCTGGCTACAGTTGCACAGATCTCACTGTAATGTAGAGCGATGGGAAAAGCACTGGATTACAGATGAGACAAAAAAAAAAAAAAAAAGAAAGAAAAGGAAAAAAGCATTGGGGGAATGCCTTAAATCCTAACTAATCACTTATCAGTCGGGTGACCTTGGCCAAGTTGCTCAATGCCTCTAATTTTGTTTCCCCATCTGCAAAATGGGAACAAAACCTACCTCACATGGTCATTGCCAGGATTAAAATTAGCTAACATGGAAAGAGATTAGTAGAAAGCCAATACATTTTTATTTCCATTTCTACTACCTTAATTATCTCTTCCTTTGAGAGACTGCCTTTCTAATTTTAGAAGGGGGCAGGTGACTTGGATGGGTACAGGAGATATGCTACCTTGTTTGTTTAAATTTTTTTTTAAAAAAACTTAATTTCAAAGCTTCCTTATGGCAATAGTGTGACAGAAATAAAACTAGGCAGTTGTTGCTATGCAACATCAGTAGTTTGCCGAGGGACTGGATATATCTCTGCTGTTACTTATCTTTAGTTGAATTTTGAGCAACATTTTTCTGACTACCAGCGTTATCCTGTTCTCATTACGTAAAGAAACAGTTGAGATAAAAAATCAGGAAGGAAGTCCTGTCCTGAGATACACTGTATAATGGCTGGTCCATGCACGGCCACCTCGATACCAGACTTCCTGGGTCCTCTTTCCATTTTTGATTCTTTTTCTTAACCCGTTTTCCTTCCATCTTCACTTTCACAAAAGAAAATGCTGTTTTCTTGATGGTGGCCTTCTCAGTTTTGGTTGGGTATTGGATTTTGCCCCTTTTAAAGCAACAGTATTAGGATTTATCTAAAAATGTTATTAATAGCTAGCCCATCCAATAAATGCCTCTACTTTTCACTTAACAAAAGACATGTCAAAGTTAGTACAAATGCCTTCCGTAAAATATTTAACTTTACACTCTTAAGTTACTCTTTATCCTCACTTATGTGCTGGTGTGCAATCTTCATATTTTCTTTCAACACACTCCTGCCTTTAAAATGTTTGCAGTAAAACTCCTACATATGTCTTGTCCCTAAATCCTCCCATTTGTCCACGTCCCCTTTTCAGTCCACAGCTCTCACCAGTTCCTCCTTTTCTATTCCTCTCCTCTGGCTCTTCTGCTCTCATCACAGTACATGCTTGAATTCATCTGACCCCTCTGTCATCTCCCATTCTGATCTCACGGGCAGTAACTTGTTGAAATTCTGAGTAAGTGCAGAAAAAGACTGCACAAGAATTCAAAGGGTTATATTCTAAAGAATCATCTAACCAGATTTGAGGAAGATGTTCCAGAGTTAGGGAGCATCACGGGGGAGGGATAGGATTCTGAACAAGATATTGTGTTTTGAGCTTGGAGGATTTACTCTGTGCTGGGAGAAATGATTAGACAATAACAACATGATGCTCTAATTTCAAAGGGAGCACTAGGGCTTTTGTGCTGAAACATGTCCTACTCAGCCCTCCACTCCATCTCCTGTCAGTGTTTCTACAGTCTGTCTTTTGCCCCGGCTGAAATATATTTGCCTTGCATTTGCCTTCGCTAAGCTTTCCCACCATCGAGTATGTTGAAGAGAAATGTTCACAACTGAGGGAGATCCCTGAGAAAGTCTACTCTAACTCAGAGACATTCCAAAACCTGAAACCCAGAGACTAGGACAGGTTGGCTGAAGTCACACAGCTTGTTCGTGTTGGAAGGAGAGAGGGACCCAGCATCACAGGTTCTGGCTCTTCAGCCCACAGACTGATCAGCTAAAAGAGAATCCTAGAGGGTGGAAACTTCAAAGCAAGGCCTTGCTTTATTGTCTAATTCACGTCTAATAAATGACTAGAGGATGGTAAAATATTTTTAATCTTGGAGCGAGGGGATGGAATACTCAAAGCAATAATGGGCATAGTTCTAGGTTAAAGGGATTGTAAGTGAGTTTTAAACCAGACAGTACAGACAGGTTCCTGTTTCCCTTATCATTGTATCTTGCCCTATGGTCTTCAACAAATATTCACGTAGCAAAGGTGTATTTAGCACCTGCTGTTTCAATATCCGGTACTGGGGTGCCAAGATGGTGAGAAAAATATGATTCGGATCCAGCCCTCAAAACACTTGCAGACTAAGGTAGACAAAAATCTCAAATGAAACAGAACAAAAGACAGAATCATGTGAAAAATGTTTTTATTCCTTCACAGAGAAGGAATGATCAACCCTCCCTGTGAGGAAGAAGAGGTCAGAGATGGTCTCACCGAGAAGGCAGCTTTTGAGCGGGGTCTTAAAGGGTCAATGTGAACGCAGGAAGAGGGCACACAGGAGGCAGCACGCGCAAACAGAGAGCGGCCATGACAAACAGGGTATTTGCGCTTCCACTTCCGGGTGAGAGGTTGAGAGGTGCTATGGCGCACCGGGCCTGCGGGGGGCGGGGGGAGGCAGGACTAGGGTGAAAGGTCAGACTGGGGCTGGACATGCGGGAGGGAGCTGGTACGCCAATGACAGGGGTTTGATTAATACAGCCATTTACATATTTATGGTCTAGTTGGATAGGAAAAAGATTTGCAGCTGTGGCATTTCGACTTTATCCTGTGAGCCACAGGGAGTAAAAAGGTTTTAATAACAGGAGCGTCGTGACTGAATTTGTGTGTTGGAAGGCTTTTCAGACTTTCACAACTGACCCTTCAAATGCTAGGTGAAATGTGCAAATGTTGCATCTTTCCGCGGGTGAAAGAACTGCAAAAGCTAAGCTATATTTACAAAGTGAGGAATATTTTGAGAAGACTTAGCTTGTTATGTCTGTCGAATTCTGAGTAACAATGGCCGTGGGTTAGGATAAAACCTAAGGATGAAGAGCACATCATCTTTTCCTCTGCAGGAGTCCTTTGAAGATCTGCGTAAGCTCCTAAACCTATTAAACCATACAAAGTCTTATTTGTGATACACAGTGGCCCCCTACCTAGACAACCAGATAATAGTAATCACTGACATTTGTGTAACTCTGTATTCACAAAGGACTTTTATTCCATTTTCTGTCTTGAGTACCACAAAAACTTGATAGATCAATGCTATTTTTGTCTCCATTTTACAGATGAGAAAACTGAGAGTTGGAAAGGTAAAGTGACTTGCCTAAGGTAACAGCCAGGCAGGGATAGAGTTGAGAATTGAACCTGAGTTCTCTGACTCCGTGTTCTGATGTTCTTTCCCTTGTATGCTGCTGGTAGTTGGTAGGGTGACAGGCGTCACAGCCAGATCACTTGCACAGAGACAAGGGACTATGTTCTGCACCACCAAAAGCTGCCACCAGTTTCCTAATGACCTTGGGCATGTCCTCATCCATCTAATAGGAATAATAACACCTGCTCACTGATGGTCAGGATCTTGTAAGAATATGATACCACTTTGCAAAGTGTGGAGTGCTAGCCAAGCATAACGCTCATCTATATGCATTTAGTATAATATTCTGATCCCCAAAAGCCTAGAAACCATCCATATATTAGAGCTGACAAAATGTTTTTACCTGGTATCTGCCACTATCACATGGAGAAGGGAAAACAGAAATAGGTCATATTTGTAATGTGTTCCTCTTCCAGAAAAAAAAAAAAAGTAGGCATACTTTTGCAGCCAGTCATAGTGACATATAAACCAGGCATTTAAAAAAAAATCAGTTTTAAGCTGGAAAATTAGTGGGCAAAGTTACTTTACCTCACAGGACCTGAGCGGCCTCATCTGTAAAACAACGCACTTGGACATGATGAACTTGAGGGTCCCTTCCTGCTCTAAGACTGAATTATTCTATGAATAAATGAAACGGGTTTGTACAAGATCTGATTAAGATCTTTTTGAACCTCTAGGGGAAATTACTAAAAACATAATTTGTAAAGCCTCTTTCTTGCTGTGAGCCTCACACCATGACCCTCTACCCCTAACGGCAAGACAGCCTGAACTGATTCTCTGACAAACAGCCACAGGGAGAAGGTGAAGAGAAGTTCTCCTCTTTCTTCTCTCTCTGTGATAGCTGCAAAAGAAGAAGGGGGTGGGAGGAAGGAACTCAGTTCAAAAATGGATAAAGGACTTGAATAGGCATTTCTCCAAAGACATACAAACGGCCAATAAGTACATGAAAAGGTTCTCAACACCACTAGTCATCAGGGAACTGCAAATCAAAACCCTGGGGCCTTTGGAGGGTGATTAGGTCAGGAGGACTCTACCCTTGTGAACGAGACTGTGCTCTTATAAAAGGACTCTCAAGGGAGTGAGTTCACCCCTTCTGTCTCTTTGGCCATTTGAGGACACAGTACTCGTCCCCTCCAGAGGATGCAGCAACAAGGCACCGGCACAAAAACAGGGAGAGCTCTTATCAGACACTGAATCTACCAGCACCCTGATTGTGGACTTCCTAGCCTCTAGAACTGTAAGAAATAATTTTTTGTTGCTTATAAATTACCTGGTCCCAGGTATTTTGTCATAACAGCAAGAACAGACTAAGATAATGTTTTAAAATAAAGAGGACCAGAGCTCATAAACTGGAGCAAGACTGTTCTGAATGGCCCAAAGTGGCCAAAGTACAAGGACTCAGACTCAAATATCATCAGGGGACCTTGTTCCAGAAGAAAATGGTGGTCTGGCAGGGAAAAGTTGGTGGAAGTTATTGGGCAAATCAATCATTCATATTTGTACCAGAATGAATTCAGTCAGTTTAATAAACAAGTGGCATATTGTGGGAGATGTGTGCCAATGTCCCCAGCATCCATTCTTCCAATTCTTTCACAGTAATAAGGTTTGTAATTCTCAGCTGAGCACGTGTCCACTCCAAATGAAGAATGCACTTTGTATCTTACATCACAGCTAGGTTTGAACATGCCTAAATTCTAGACAATGGAATATACATGGAAGTATCATGTGGCAGCTTT
Organism: Lepilemur ruficaudatus; assembly: GCA_963574885.1. Lineage (NCBI taxonomy): Eukaryota > Metazoa > Chordata > Mammalia > Primates > Lepilemuridae > Lepilemur > Lepilemur ruficaudatus. Next base: position 29,679 of record CAUYRT010038534.1, read on the forward strand.
TGGAGACCTCCCTTAGGGGCCACTGTCTGACACCCTTTGCTTCCTCCATCCACCTTCTTCTCAAGCATTCCTCCATTGCGCTTCTTAAGTTGTAAACTTAGTGTCCAGAGCTACAGCTGATGCTCTGGATCGTGAGGATAATGGCCACAGCATCAAGACGATGGAAGGACAAACTGCAAGGATTATGGATTCATGGAACATTTTTAGAATAGAAAAGTCACACCAGCCGTGGTCAGCCTATCTCCTTATACAAAAAAGGAAAAACATCTATATTTTTAAGGCCACTGTTATTTTAGGGTCTGTAACTCACAGCTAAACCTAATTTTATATGAAACATATACAAATTATATTATCACAAATAATCTGTAAGTTCAAACATAGAAAAAAAGAATTATATTGTATTTTACCTCATGTTAGTCAAAACAACATAGATACTAAAAACCAACATTTATGAAGACCTATGCAAGGAACATTACCAAGGGCTTCATAGGCATTATTTCTTTTGTTTCCTCAAAAACAGCACTATAATTCTATAATAAAGACATCTAAGAAAAAACCAAACAACCCCATCAATAAATGGCAATGGAAATGAAGAGATATTTCTCAAAAGAGACAGAATAATGGCCAGCAAGCATATAAAAAAAATGCTTAACATCTCTAATCATTAGAGAAATGCAAATCAAAACCACAGTGAGATATCACCTAGCCCCAGTGAGATTGGCCTCTATCAAAAATCCCAAAACAACAAATGCTGGCGAGGATGCAGAGAGACAGGAACACTCTTACACTGTTGGTGGGACTGCAAATTAGTGCAACCTCTGTGGAAAAGAATTTGGAGATACCTCAAAGAGCTAAAAATAGAATTACCATTTGATCCAGCAATAGCACTATTAGGCATCTACCCAAAAGAGCAAAAGTCATTCTATAATAAAGACATCTGCACCCGAATGTTTATGGCAGCACAATTCACTATTGCAAGGATGTGGAAACAACCTAAGTGCCCATCAATTCATGACTGGATTATTAAAATTTGGTATATGTAT
>CAUYRT010038535.1:0-28559 GCA_963574885.1 Lepilemur ruficaudatus
GAGTGCCGTGGCATCAGCCTAGCTCACAGCAACCTCAAACTCCTGGGCTCAAGCAATCCTTCTGCCTCAGCCTCCCGAGTAGCTGGGACTACAGGCATGTGCCACCATGCCCAGCTAATTTTTTACATATATTTTTAGTTGTCCAATTAATTTCTTTCTATTTGTAGTAGAGACGGGGTCTCTACAAGGCTGGTCTTGCTCAGGCTGGTCTTGAACTCCTGACCTTGAGCTATCCACCCGCCTCGGCCTCCCAGAGTGCTAGGATTACAGGCGTGAGCCACCGCGCCCGGCCGCGATGCCGTTTTGAGAGCTCTTCAGCTCCTGTTCATCCTGCTCCTGCATTGCTGCGGTTGGTTCCAACTCCCACACTCGGCCCTTTTTTCAGCCTTTAAGACGAACTCAGGCCTCATTTCCTCCAGAAGACCATCTTTGGATGACCTGTGCTTCCCCAAATTTCCTGCATCTTTATGCTGTAACATAATTGTGCGCTTTCTTTTTAGGACAGGAGTTGTAGATTATTCATCCTTGTTTCACGCCTACGCCCTGCCCGGCCCTGCCTTGGAGTAGACTCTGCATACCCAGTGCTGTTGAAGTATTCAGGCTCCAAAGCCTGAAGTTAAGCCGTGAAGGGTGGGACAGTTAGGAGTGTGACTTGACTGGAGAGGAGGCAGTGTGTTAGAAAAACAGAGCGGGAACATCGGATGGGTGGGGAAGTGCCATATCAGGGAGGACACTGGAAGCCAGTTCCTTATCGATTTCTCAGTCATCTCTGTGTAAGCCACTGTGCTTGCGGGAGGCAAAAGATGCTTCAGACTCAGGGCCTGATGTTAAGGGCATCCATCTGAGTACATAATGTGTTTCTAGTTAAAAATGTAACTTCTAGAGTCAGACTGCTTGGGTTTTTTTTGTCTTTTAACCTTCCTACTAAGGATAAATTAATGGTTTATATCCCATGATTACCATGTTACAGCATCCTCAACTCGTGTGAACACTTATTTTTACCTGACGGTTTTACATCTTCAGATGTTTTCATGCTACACATTAGCACCCTTTTCTTCCAGTTTGAAGAATTCCCTTTAGCATTTCTTGTAAGGTAGGTCTGGTTGCAAGGAATTCCCTCAGGTTTTGCTTGTCTGAGAATGCCTTAATTTCACCTTCATTTCTGAAAGATAGCTTTGTTGGGTATAGCATTTGTGGTTGCCAGTTGTTTTTCTTCAGCACTTTGAATATATCATCCCACTTTCTCTTGGCCTGTAGGCTTTCTGTGGAGACGTCTACTGCCAGACGTCATGTGAGGTCTTGGAAGCCAGAGGAAAATGGCAGTGGCTGACCAGAAACTTCATCAATGGGTGCCAGTACATGCCCAAACAAAGACAGGATTAGCCACGCATCAGCAGGTGTCATTGCAGAATGCCCAGAGAAGAGACTGCACTGACCATACACAGAAGAGGCCAGCTTGTCCCAGAGGACCATGCACCCCCACCTCAACCTCCACGAGGGTATGTGAGCACCCCTGTACCCAGGCAGTCGCCTCTTCGGGATGGGTGGTATGGTAGGTAGACCCTTTGAGTAAGAACGTAGCCTGGTGGAGGGAGTTTGGATTTGAATTGCATGAATATTCAAGAGAATTAATTTGAAAGAGGCCCACTTGCATTCAATGGGCAGGTCCAAGAGTTTTTCCACACTCCATAAGAAAGAATAAAATGAGATCAGTTACAGAAATAAAGGAAGGCACTTTAAAATTTTTTGCTCATGTGTGCAGTTATGTGAAATCTCACAAACTTTACATGTCACATATATAAAGTGCCTTGTACGTGGTAAGTACTCTATGAATATTACTATATGTTATTTTATTTCTTGTTAGCTTTTTTCCTAGTTCCCTGTGGCAACTATTCCCTTCAAGTGATGGCTTAGGTAACTTCTCCCACCTTTACACAAAGGCCATGAGTTCTACTTTCTGCTTCCTTTTTCTACACTCAGTCACGTGTTCTCCTTTCTTTCAGTTCAAATTTAGTCCTTTTTCCTCTGCTCTGGATCCCCTTCCCTTCTGCTCACTTAGGACCTTTGCTTCATCAACTACCCCTTTTAACTTCTACTTCTCTTTTACATTCTTCTTTCCCTCAGAACATGCAAATAGTCAAATCCTCCACATTAAAGAAAATCCTCCAAGTCCATGATGTTTACATCATTATCATTTAGCTACCACCCTCTCTCCATTGCAATCAGAATGCTTGGGAAAGCCACCTGTATTGCTCTGCACAACTCACCTCCCGGCCGGCTATGGTCTGCATCCTACCACCACAGCCCTGAGGTCTGTCCTGCTCCATGACCCTCTAAATGCCAAGTTGTTTTCTTGTGTAATCTATGCCTGGGACAGGCATGCCTTGTCGAATAACCAAATTGCAACTGCTTCTTTGTTTCTTTTCAACTGTATTCAGCAAGAGAAAGTGTTCTCTTGGCTCTGGATAAAAATTATGGCCAACACCACAGCTTTCTTGCTCTCTCTTGAGAGCCGTCCCTTCATGCTCCATTGCAAGGACAGTCTCAGAGTTTTCAGTCTTAGGTATTGTGTGATCTCTTAACTTCCACTCAATATAGAAAATTCTCTTGTTTTTTCAACAATTCTAGGGATGGCGCTGCCTGTCTTTGGGAAATGTGTCTACTCATCTCTCTGCTGCTCCCATACCTTTACCATGTGAACTGCTGCGGGATGTGGGGAATTGGTGTTAAAGAACAATTTTTTCCAAGAAGGTAAAATCTTTACTCTCTTATAAATATAAAATGAACAAGTGTCAAGAGAATTTTATAACTCATTAATTAATGAGCAACCAGTAAAATGTTACAACAGGTTTGAGGGGAAATTCAAAGAGCACACTTGTAAGCAAATAGGTATACAGAAATAAATTCACAAGTAGGTGCAAAACCGGTTGATATCCCAGGTCAATAATCAATTGCTTCTACCTGAAAAAATTTATTTGTGCTTCTATGGACAAGAATCATTTGCATTACTTTAAGTATTTTGCAACTTACAGAGATGTAAAAAGCTCCTACAGAGTCAAATAGCGCAGAAGAATGCACTAGATAGGATATATGTAATATTATTGGTCCATTTCTGAGTCTTTCAGCATTTTTCCTGACAGTGAAAAAGTAAGGAGGAACAGGTTTTTTTTTCTTCCTTCCTCCCGCCCTCCCTTCCTTCCTTTCTGCCTAAGTGGATTCATGGTCTCCTGACCTGACTGATGGGTAAAGCTTTCTCTCACGGCGGTTCTGGGATACTCCTGGGCATTTCTCTCCTGTGGTTCCTTTGAATTAAGCAACTAGATCTCTATTCTAGGTTATTGCTCATGGCAGCTTTTGCAGTCTTAAGAACCCTTATTTCTTGCTCACACTGCATGTCCATTGTGGGTCAGCTGTAGACTGAGTCTGACTGAGCAGCCTCAGTCTGGAACGTTGGTAGTCATAATGCCTGATGGAGAAAGGGAGTCCTAAAGCTTCTGCTTGGGAGTGACACATGTCACTTCTGCTCATAGGTCACATGGCTAAGCCTGACCCTACCTTTAACAAGACAAAAATGTATAACCTTTCAGTACGTAGGGACACTGCAGGAGGAACACCAGATAATGGGTGAACAGTGATACGATCTACCACATCATCACCATGAACATTAGCAATCCCCAGGGTCCTACCCAGACTTCTGAGAACCTCACCCATGCATTTGGCCCCAACTGTAACCTCTAGAATGAAATCTATAAATCTGTTTTTTGAGCTGCAAACTTCTCTTTCTAAATTCTTTTTAAAAATACCTAGCCCAAATCTCAATAGTTTTTAATCTAATCGTTTTGTAATTTGTGACTTTCTGGCTTGCCTTTCTTCCAAATCATAAAATTAATTTTCTATTGCTACCATAACAAATTACCACAAACTTAGTAGCTTCAAACGAAGACTTGTTATTTTACAGTTCTGTAGATTAGAAGTCTGACACTGGTCTTACCGGGCTTAAGTTAAGGTGTTGTCAGGGCTGTGTTCTTTTCTGGAGGCTCTAGAGAGAATCCATTTCCTTGCCTTTTCCAGATTCTGGAGGCTGCCACATTTTTTGGTTCATGGACCCTTTAAAGCCAGCAATGTTGAATCTCTCTGACTTTTGTAGTCATGTGACCTTCTGACTACAGCTAGGTAAGTTTCTCTGATTTTCAGAATACATATGATTAGGTTGGCCCCCAAGATAATTAGGGTTAATTTTCCAATCTCAAAGTGCATAGTTCAATCACACCTGCAAAGTGTGTTTTGCAATGTAAAGTAACATAGTCACAAATTCCAGGGATTAGGACATTTTTGTGGAGACATTATTTTGACCATACAAAGGCAGAGTGCTGGACTTACTCATATCTATATCTTGTTTACTTGATTTCAGAGCCTGGAACACATTAGACTCCAAATAAATGTGGAGTCACATTTATTTAAATTTTTATTTATTTAAATTTTCACTTTGCTGCTACATTGCACCCCCACATCCTCCTACTTATGGTGGAATGTCTTGTAATTTTCTTACCATCTCCATTTTTCATTCCAGTTGGACTTGGTCATGTTATTCCTTCCACATGGGTGGTTTGAAACCCTCTTTCTGTTTCTATCCATCAAACCCTTATCAATTGACACTTCATAAAACTTTTTCTAATCTCTAGTTGTCTTAGTTTGTGTGTGCTGCTATAACCAAACAGCACAGACAGGGTAATTTATGAGGATGGGAAGTCCATGGTCAAGATGCTGGCAGGTGGGGTTGTCTGGGGAGGGCTGCTCTCTGCTTCGCCTTGCTGCTGTGTCCTCCAGAGGGGATGAATGCTGTATCCTCACGTGGTGGAAAGTGGGTGGGCAAGAGAGATGAGCTCCTTCATGGAGCCCTGTTATAAGGGCACCTAATCCCATTCCACAAAGGTGGCATCTTCATGGCCTAATCACTTCCTAATACCTGAATGAAACACATTCAAACCATAGCACCAATCAAATATAATCTTTCTCTCCTCAGAACCTCCCTAATATGTGTAGACCTCTCGTTCTTTTACAAATTCTGTCTCATGGTTTCTTCCTTTACTAATAAGGTACTGTTGTAGACAGCCATAGTTTTGGGTTGTATATCAACAAAACACCCTTCCTATTTTTTTGAATCCTAAGCAAACTATGAGGAAGGGCCCCATCTTCCATCTTCTGTTATTTGCAGTGAAGAATACAAAATGAACATGCTCTCACATGAAAATACCACTCCATCCAGACATCTCATGTGATCTCACTGGAGAAAAGTATGAATGTTATTTTTAAGTTTTTCTGAGAATAACAGTGTTAATTGGCACTACTAGTGATGGAGATGAGTAAGTAACTTTTTGTGAATCCTATTCTTAGGGGTGAGACAAAATCTTATGGAAATTATTCCAGTCATCTCTGAAAATTTATTAAGTAACCTAGTGTATAATGTTAATTTGCCATGATATTTGATAAAATAGTTTTGTATTTTCAGGATAATTTCTTTTCTATTTACTTTTGAAAATAAGGTACCACTAGTCCATCTGTTCTAGATTATCTGTTGAGAAGCCATTTATTGGATGTCTCTTTGCTTTTAACATGACTAGGCATTTTGTGATTAAAGTATTAATAAAATAAAAATTCAAATTCATAGAAACAGAGAGTAGGAGAGGGCTGCAGGGGCAAAGAATGGAGTGATGTTGATCAAATGCAACAAAGTTGCAGTTAGAGTGATTTTTGGAGGTCTGATATGCAGTATAGTGATGATAGTTAATAATACTATACCGTATACTTGTAATTTTCTAAGAGGACAGATCATAAATTAAATCTCTACACACACACACACACACACACACACACACACACACACACACTGGTAACTATGCAGAGACAATGGATATATTCATTTGTCCTATTGTGATCATTTCATAACATGTGCATATCAAAACATCAGATTATATACTTTAAATTTATACAATTTTTATGTATCAATGATGCCTCTATAACACTGTCAAAAAAGATTTAATAAATAAATCCCACAATCTGAGAACTTTTCCAGAATAGGGATGGCTGGAGTAGGAAAATTGAGTTCTGCAACAAGGGTAGGGTGAGGGAAATGGGAGATAATTGATCAAGCATTTAAGAAATGGACTAGGTAGATGCCACATCAGACTACATCAGAGAGCATGTTCTCTAGCGCACCAGTTCTCAAATTTTTTGGTTGTAGGACCCCTTTATACTCTTAAATGTTGTTGAGGACTCCAAAGAGCTTTCACTTATTTGGATTATATCTGTTTGTATTTATCATATTAAAAATTAAAATTGAGAAATTAAAAACATTAGTAAAAATAAAATGTATTAACATAAATCACATATATTGTTAAAATTGTTACTTTTCAAAGCTGTATAATTGGTGAGAAGAGTGACATATTTTTCTATGTTTCTATATATCTTTAATGTCTGGCTTAACAGAAGAGAGCTTGATTCTCCTTTCTGCTTCCACAATTTCTTGTGCTATCCCCCGTCAGGTAGCCTCTGGGAAACTCCAACATACACTATGAGAGGATGGGGTAGAAAAGGTAAATCATACCTGTGTATCATGGAAAAAGTTTTTTTTGTTTTTTAGAGACAGGGTCTCCTTCTGTCACTCAGGCTAGAGTGCAGTGGTGTCATCATAGATCACTGCAGCCTTGAACTCCTGGGCTCAAGGGATCCTCCCACCTCAGCCTCCTAAGCAGCTGGGACTGTAGTCTTTTGGGTCTTGTTGAGTGGGACAAAGGTCAGGGGGTGTAGAGAGGACAGTCATTGTTGTCATCTCCTTTCCCTTTCCTTTGGGCTCTTTTTGTTGGGATTTTCTTTTCAGATCATGAAATCATAAATTAGACGTGGTATGAATGGGCATCCTTGATCTACCTAATTAAAGTTTTTGTTTTGTCTTTTTTTTCTGAGTTTTGGTACATTCTAAGAAGTCAGCCTCATTTTCTTCCCCCACCAAATTTGGAATTTATGAAGAGTCCATGTAGCTATATTTATATCATGTATCTGCTTGAAGACATTTTGGAATCATTTATAAATCTATAAAAGCAATGTTATGATGTCCTTTAAATACAAACCCAATACTTCTTCCCTTGCAGAAAGCCCGACACAAACCTAAGTGGTATTTTTAATACAACCTGATACAAGCTGAGCAACAGTCATCCACTTTCTTTATTTGTCCACACGGTGGTGATGTTTCCCTTCCAATAACCCAAGGCAGCCGCCTCCCAAGAACACAAGGTCCTTTCAAAAATTACCATAGTTCCTGTTCTATAATTATTAAGTTTCAGGGCATTACCAGGTTTATCCCATAGAAGGAATGTGTAGGTTTTTTTTTAATTTTTTTGGTAGAAACATAATTTTTAGTATTGAGTTAGCTCAAAATTTGGCATCAAAAGAGTGAAGATTTCCTTTATTCCGTATAATTTTATTTATAATAATTATATTTTTAGTGGTCTCAATAGCTTTATAAAAACATCATTATATATATACCCAATGACCATGAAATCTTCTGCCTTGAAACACAGTGAAATCATCAATCAGCAAAGTGGATCTAAAATGGTTCAATTTTAAGAAAGCTATTTACACTTTAATTGGCAAGTTGGGTTTTTTTTGTTGTTGTTGTTTTGGGAAATTAAAACATTTCTAAAATATACTAACTATTATTGTTTTAAAAAAGTAATGGTTCTTTTTATGGTAAGGAAATAAATCGAAACTGTGCTGGAAAGTGCAGAAAACAAATCAGCATTCTTTATAAATAGATTTTACTGCTGGTTTAGAAATTACCTTATGTGCTTTTTAGATGATGGAAAAATGAAATCAGCTGTGGTTTGCACTGTGCATGCATCATATTTGCTGTGTCACTTTCAAAAGGCTTGTGGACTATTGAGAGGTCAGGATTCTCAAAATGAGGAATTCCCAAAAGTGGCAAAATGAAAATAATGCAAGTCAAGTTGTTTAATATAGAACCTGATGAGTTGTGGGGAAGTCCTGGATTGGGCGCCAGCAGATCTGTGCTCTGACTTTGACTCAGACATTGGTGGCCACAACAGGCCAAACCCATGTCACTGCCAGGGCTGCGTGGGAGTCTGGTTGGCAGTTGGCACAGGGAGAGAGGACACTGGCCAGAGGCAATGGCCAAATAACTGTGTTCAGTGCTAGGCCGGGCATTGCTGTGCATCCCAAGGACGATGCTGACACAAGAATCTGGGCCTCCTGGCTGCATGTGAGACCACAGTCTGATGGACAGGCTGGAGTAGTTTCAGAGGCCCTGGCCAGACGGCACCTCCAGAGGAGTGTGCTGCAGGTGTTGTTGGTGAGCAGCATGGAGATGTTCAATTGCATAAAGCAAACTTCTTTGATGGTTTGGGTTGACACCTCACAAGAGCAGAGTCACATTCTTCAGGTCTGGGCTAGAGGTTTGGCTCCCTGAAGCTGTAGTCCCAGAGCTTACACTGCAGGGCAGGCGGGAGGGAATAGCATCTCAAGACCGTAGGTGGCTGCAACTAAACTGGCTTTCTGAAAAAAAGAGAACCTATGTCTTAGTCTGCTCAGGCTGCTATTACAAATCACCGTAAGCTGGGTAGCTTACACAACAACCATTCATTTCTCACAGTTCTTGCGGTTCTGGGAAATCAAAGATGAAGGTGCCGCAGGCAGATCCAGTGTCTGATGCAGGCCCTCCTATTGTTTTGCAGACGGCTGTCTTCTCCTTGCATCCTCACAGGGCTGAAAGAGAGCGCTCTAGTCTCTCACCCTTCTAAATAGAACACTGAGCCCATCGTGGAGCTCCATCCTCATCTAAGCCAGTGGTCTCCAGCATTTTTGGTGCCAGGGACTGGTTTCATGGAAGACAGTTTTTCCATGGACAGGGTGTGGGAGATGGTTTTGGTATAATTGAAGAGTATTACATTTATTGTGCACTATATTTCTATTATTATTACATTGTAATATATAATGAAATAATTATACAACCCACCATAATGCAGAATCTAATGCTGCCGCTGATCTGACAGGAGTCAGAGCTCAGGGGTGATGTGAGCGATGGGGAGCCCAGCTGTGGATACAGATGAAGCTTTGCTCGTTCGCTCACTGGCTACCCACCTCCTACTGTGTGGCCCGGTTCCTAACAGGCCATGGAACAGTACCGGTTCGTGGCCTGGGGGCTGGGGACCACAGATCTAAGCCAAATCCCCCCTCCTAATACCATCCCATCGTAGGTTAGGGTTTCGACATATGAATTTTGGGAGGATACACACATGCAGTCCATAGCACATTAACAAAAATCAGCTGCCCCTTAGATTAAAAAGCCAGCTCCTATAAAAAAGACTTAAAATTATGACTTGACTCTTGCTGAAACTGTCTGCCTGGGTTGTTGATAACCAAGCATACTGGCCATTTCCTCCAAAGATTTTCTTATTCTTACCCTGTTTTGTATATTTACAGAAATTTTACGGAGTTACAGACGCAAGACTTCTAATAGCTTAAACTATCACAGGCAGCCTTATAACATTGTAGGTGAAAAACATGTACCTTGAAATCATACAATAAAATGTATTAAATGATGACACTCAGTACTTTATAAACATTTAGTTTAATCCATATGAAACTCTACTTGTTGGGGGAACAAAGATTTTGCAGAAGAACTAAATTTGAGAGACTCGTCCGAGGCCACACAGCGGATAAGTGGTATAGCTGGGATGTGAATCAGAGTCTGCTTCCGGGACCTATTGACGATTCTTTCACAGTGTGTACTTTTTAAGTCCCTGAGAATGTAAACAGCCTTTCTTTTGAAATCTCACTACTTTCTGGGTAGCAGCTTTGTTAATCTGTGATCAGGGCATCATATTTCAGACAAGAAATTCTCTGAGATCTTTAATATTCTTGGGGAGGTAAGGAACAGTTCTGTGGTGTCATCAGTGGCAAATGCCACTTGCAGGCTCTCTGTGCTGGGCTGTATGAGAGTGGAGGATGTGCTAGTCGGCCTGTGAGGACGGGAAGCTCACAGCTGCTGCCCACGCCTCCCTTTCACTCTACCTCCAAGGAGATGGACTGCTACGCTTGGTCAAGTTTAAGGCTCTTTTAGGGGCCATAGCTAAGGGTGGAATTTTCCTAACTCTAGGTGAAGATTTATGGGCAAGCTGGAGAGTGAAGGTAGCCTGGGGCTGCCCCTTTTGGGAGAAAGTCTGATCATTTCTCTCTCTTTTTTAGAACCCCGCTTCCCCCCAAAAATGCTGGGTAGGACATGCCTGGAGACCGATCCTTTGTCAGTAGATGTCACATCTGCTCTCTTCCAGCAGTCACACAACCAAAAACAAATAACAGTGGAACAAAGCCAGGTCTAAGACGTGGGTTTGGGCTTGGGGAGATGTGTCTGAAAGGCGTCTCTGGCCTGTTCTGACGTCAGACCAAGTTAGTAACAGAGTCCTTCTGGCTTGATGCTGAGTTCAGTGGAGCTTTCTCTGTGTTTGGGAAAAATTTCTAGGCAGTAATAAAGTGTTATTTTACTGCGCTTTGTTTTCTGTCTATATATCTACGTCTACATCTATATCTATATCTATGTCATCCATATCAATATCTATCTGTGTATCTTTGTCTCTGTCTATCTCTATAGGTAGGAATCTTTTATAGGAACACTGTGAGGAGATTTGTTCCCTGGCCAAATACCATCCAAATCACCTCCATTATTACAAACTTTGTTTTCTCTGAAGAATTAAAATCTGCATGGAGAGTCAGGACACAGGCACAGTGAGAGAGGTACATATGATATGGATCTTTCAGCACCTTCTTAGGGACTTTGATTGTTCTTGCCCTTGCTCTCACCAAGCTCGAGTCATGCATGGGAATGGTGATCTGCTCTGAGGCAAACTCACTGGTTGGCTGGCAGTAAGCCACCACCTGCAGGGCTGTGGGTACCACCTCTTGTCACCAGCCAGAAGCCCCACTGTGGAGGTGTGAGCTGGGAAGGCTTTTGCTAGCTGCTGAGGACCTGCTTTGTGCTTAGCACTCTGTTGAGTACTGGACACATCAGATAATTTTGAACACTTTTGCATTCAACCCTCACAACAATACTCTGATGTACATGTTATTAGTCCCATTTTAGAGATGATACAACTGAGGATCAGAGAGGCTGAGGAGCATGTAGCTAGGAAGAGGTGGCACTGGGGTTTGGAACAGTTCTCTCCCACCACTTCTGTTTTGCCTCTCCACTAAAGAGTCCTTTCTGTGGATTTTCAAAGTCATTAGTCTTCAGGAATTAATCTTCAAACTGCAGGTTTCATGGGGAGGAGATGCCACTTTAAGCTTCATGACGGAAAGTGGAAATTTGGAGCTTGGGGAGGGGCACGAGGGAGGGTTCTGTTGATGAACTTCATGTACTATGAGGGGCTCTGAAAGGCTGTCTTCAAATTCTTTGTCCTACAGCCTCTTTTATATTAGTTCTAATGTCATATGATTATGTCTTTTGTGTTAAATTAAGAAAAATCTCTGTGAAAATCAAAAAAGAAAGATCTTATGAAAAGTCGCCTGAGATCTCATGTTTAGGCCTCAAGAGTTTTGTTCAACTCAAAGCAGCCTTGGTCCAGTTGGAAGAAGGCAGAATTGATTTTGATAATCTGCAGCAGACCCTTCAGTGTTCACTGCTTACTGAACCATGAGTTCACTTAAGAGGTTGACCAAATTACTTATTAATAGTTTGTACAGTTCACAGGACTGTGAGGTTTTGGCAAGGTCAGGCCACGAGGGAGAGGCAGGGCAGGGGAGGATGGTGCTGGGAGACTAAGGAACTGGCCACCTTTGGGTTGGCTAAAGATCACAGAAGTCAATGCTGCTTTCTTCCGAGGCTGCCCGTGCCTGCTGGAGTCAGACAGAGCTCCAGCAAGGACTGCACCGCCTGGGCCGCGCCCAGGTCCTGAGCTGCCTGCACTCGCCAGTACCTTGGCTGGTGGCTGAGCGCTCAGGGGCAGTTTGTCTAGCTTTCTTGATCCACACCAGAAAGCTTGCTTTTGAAGTGGTTTGAAAAACTCCAAAAGAGACGTCCGTCGTTCTATGGGTATTGCTGCCAAAGAGAAAAGATTCTGCTTTTCATCAGCTGTTTACCTGTGCTCTGCGCATTCCTCTAGCACCTGTTGCGCTAACACAGCATCGCGGCAGCCTAAGAGCAGGAAGATCCTCGTGGCATTCTCAGTCCCAGGCCTTCCGGGAGCAGGCTGGGGGATGCCGCATGCGTGAGCGCAGGCGAGCTGGAGATCCGCAGCCGTTCTCTTGACATGAGGCTGGACGTTCTTTATAGCCTCCCCAGACACAGGAATTGGCAGGGCTTGAAAAAGAATCACTGGCAGGAAGTTCATTTTCTTTATTGCTGCCTCCCCAGCCATAAAACTAAAAGCTTTTTACCTAAATCATGTTTGCTATCTCGTGGGAGTAGGAGATCATTTCCTTCGAGTTTTTCCCGGTTGGAGTCTGGTCCTAGGGACAGTTTGAATAGCCTGTTTGAATTTGAAGAACTTTCTAATTGATGTTTCCCATCTTCCTGACCCCCTCAGGCTTCTGATTTGATGTCATTTGTGTCTCCCCACTTACCCTTAGCAAATCTCAGATTCCTGAATGTAAAGTCCTTTTATTGTAAACGTCATCGTCTTTCACTTAATTAGGATATTCAGCTATTATGCTAGCTTTAATTTCATCACTTCCGAATAATCTCTGCTTACATTTCCTCTAAACTTAAGACTCCTTATGAGAACACTAGTCATGTTGGGTTAATAATGTCCACCCACATGACTTCATTTTACCATAATTATTCTTTAAAGACCCTGTCTCCAGGTACAGTCTCATTCTAAGGTAGTAGGGCTCAGAACTTCTTATACATTCACCAATAGCCTTCCCATTTCTAAATGCAGTGGGATCTCAGGAGTTCAGTTGAGTAGACCTCTTTCTCTGGCTTGAAATTCTCTGGGTCTTTTTTTGGTGGGGGGAGACACTTCTTTGACTCTATACTTAACTAATTTTCTTCTATTTTTGTCTGACTAAACTGAGCCTTTTTTTTTTCTTTCTTCTTTTGGTTGTCAGCTCCTCCTTCGTTGCCTAAACTCTAAAGGTTGAAATTTCTCAATCCTGGGTCCTCTGCTGTTCTTACTCTACACAGACTCTAAACAACATTTTATTTATTCCTGTGGGTTTAAATCCTATGCATATGTCTATGGCTCCTAAATCTGTACCTCAAGCGTCTTCTGCTAAGCTCCAAAGCATCATGTCCAACCGCTGTCTTGAAATGTCCGCTGGGATTTTCACAGGCATTCCTAAAATCAGAACTCAGAACTCAGAACTCTGGAGTTCTGCCCCCAAATGTATGCCTCTTCCTAGATCAATTCCTTTTTGTTAGCTTATTTCTTTTCTAGCCTTCCCATTCTTCATAAAAATTACCTTCATTTATTTACTTGATTCTGCAGAAACAAGGATAATCCTTGTTGCTTTTTTCTCGCCACCCTGTACCATCACAACCTGCAGACTGGTCTTGCTATTTCACTTTCAAAAATATACCCTAAAATAACCGCTCCTGCCATCCCCATCTCACACCAGGTCTGCAACATAAACTCCTCTTTCTAATATCTTGCCCCTCCCATACATTCTGTATGAAGCATCCAGAGAAATTCTTCAGAGATTTCAATTAGATCATGCTTCTCTTCACTTTAAAAATCTTTAATGGTTTTCCACCCGCAAGGAAATGCAGCTAGACTGCAAGCTCTAAGGATGTGAGGACCAGGTCTGCCTTGTTTATTTCTGTTTATGCAGAGCCCAGCCGGGTGCCTTGTACTTAGAGGCACTTAGCACGTTGACCTAGCTCTCGTCTACCTCCTCAGCCCACCTCTCATGCCAGTACTCACATGTCCCCATCACATTACCCTTTTCCTAGATCCTTGAGTTGGCCCAGTCCACTCACGTCACCCATCCCTTGTTAGCTAGCGTCCACTTATATTACTGCTACTCTGAGTGGTCCAAGGCCAGCAGCATGGGTACCGCTGAAAGCTTGTTAGAACTCAGGCACCACCCCAGATCTAATGCATCAGAATCTGCATTTTGACAAGGTCCCAGGGTACCTTATATGCACGTTTAAAGTTTACGATGCTGTGCTCTAGATCTCAGCCTAAGTGTTAGTTCTTTAAAGAGACCTTTCCCAACTGGTCAATACGTACTAGGTTATCTAACAAATTCACTCACAGCATCTGTGACACCCAGAAGGGCAGGGAAGTGAAGCCCAGGCAGTGGAGGTGAGGCTTATCAAGCAGAAGCTGTTCACGTTGGAGTTCTACCTAAGGCAGAGCCTATCAGAAGTTCTGGATTGTGTAGAGGAGCATACAAAGTATGTGAATAGTTTGATTTGAGCAAATTAAAATTGCAAGAAGTTTTGTTTGCCTTAACAAATATTTTTGAGTCCCCTCTGTAAATCACTTTATACAGTTGTTCAGTTTTAATTTGCCACATTTAGACACCATAGGATAAATACACAGCAGTGAGTCACAATTGGTTTGGGTTTTCAATATTTCATTGATCCATGGTGGTATTGTGCATTGTGGAATATCCAGCTAGAACATCTATATTTGAATGTAGTTTGATTCCAGCTTTGTACAAGTCAATTGTTCGGTGTTTTGTTGCAAACACTTTAGATACTGCAGAATTGACTGATTGGTCTGTGGTTCCTGGGTCTTCTGTGTATTCTGTCAGAAGCCCAATAATCACATTATTGCAGAACTCCAGCATTTTACAAAGTACAATGAGTGTTCAACCAATAAACTAAGCCATGGTTTATAACCATGAGATGAAAGAAAGCACACTAATGAAAAATAAACACTGCTAAAACTTATCTCTGAAAGCATTTCTAAGGTGTCATGCATTTATTCTTTGTGAAATATTTTGTTGCCTCTATGGCCAAGTATTTCAGGATTTTATAGATATCAAAGTATTATATTCATGTAACTGGAAAATTTGTTGGAGTTATTCAGCAAACTAAAAGTGTTGGCAGAGATGTAATTTTAAAGTATAACCCCTGCTCATTCCTTGAGTATTACAGCTTTTTCTTGTTTGTTTAATAATAGAACTGATGAGTAGTTAATTTGCGAGGAAAGCTAGGGGCAGGTGTAGTGCTATTTCGAGATAATGGAGGACACATTTGACATCTGTTGCATGATATATAGGTAAAGCAAAACAGAAGTTAAAATCAGCCCTGTGTCAAATCTACATAGTTTAAGACGTCATGAAGTTTCTCTGGACAATGGGGGAGGAAGTTAAGTAGAAATCCAAGTGCATGAAAGAGGGACCAACATGTGTTGATTGCCTTCTATGGGGCACTCATTTAATCATCAGAACAACCCTTCAGTAGGTTTCATTTGTTCCATTTTACCCACATGGAAAATTGAGACTTAGAACCCATGTTTTCCCCTCTGGTTGCACATTAGAATCACTAGTGTGTCATTAAAAAAACACATTGCACATCCATTAGGATGGCTACTATCAAAAAACCAAAAAATGACAATTGCTAGCAAGGATGTGGAGAAATTGTTAACTCTTGTGTATTGCCGGTGGGAATGTAAAATGGTATAGCTGCTGGGAAAACAGTGTAGTTGTTCCTCAAATCATTAAACACAGAATTGCCATGTGATCCAGTAATCCCATTTATACGTATATCTGTCTATATCTATACCTATATCTATGCCTAGTACCTATATCTATCTCCAAAAGAATTGAAAGCAGGGACCCAAAAGATACTTGTACACCTATGTTCATAGCAGCATCATAGCAGCATTATTCATAATCACCAAAAGGTGGAAACAACCTAAAAGTCCATCCATAGATAAATGGATAAGTGAAATATGGTAGACACATATAATGGAATATTGTTTAGCCTTAAGAAGGAAGGAAATTCTGATAATTGCTACAACATGGATGAATCTTGAAAACATTATGCTAAATGAAATAAGTCAGACACAGAAGGATGAATACTACATGATCCCACTTCCATGAGGTACGTAGACCAGGCAAATCAATAGAGACAGAAAGTAGAATAGAAGTTTCCAGGGTTGGTGGGAAGGGGCAATGGGGAGTCTTTACTTAATGAGTTCAGAGTTTCTGGTAGGGATGATGATAAAGTTCTGGAAATGCATCATGGTGATGATTTGTGCTTTACCAACAACAAAAAATAACTTCCCATTGCTTGGGCTTCACAGTCAGACAGGCTGACATGCCCAGTCGGGCTGGGCTTGGCCCTCACTGGCCCCGGCAGCCAAGCCTCCAGGCTGCCCTTTCCAGAGCTGCCCCAAGACCCCTCTTGGTTTCCCACCTGGGTCTGATGGCTCCTAGAGAGGTTCCCGTCTCTTCCCACTTCATCCCCCTACCCCAACCTCTCCCAGCCAGGCATTAAGAGAAAATCAAAATGACTAAAATTTTCTATAGGCTACCAAATAATCTCAAGGACTATTGCTTTTTAACTCATATGACTCCCTAGATAGTGGAATTCTGACTAGGTGAAGGTTCCCTAAAATCCTACCACCTAATTAGGCATTTATATATCAATAATTTCTTTATTTGTGATACAAGCAGAGGTGGGGAAAGAGAAATGAACAGATCCAGAAGGTTCTCTGAGGTCCTACAGAAAACCTGTGGGCTATGACACCAGAGGCCAGGAACAGGGAGGGAAGTTGATTTTCTCTGCTCTTTCTCCACCTCCTGCTACCTCTTTCTCCCCTTCACACCTGCAGCTTCCCAGGTGCCGGGGCCTGGGCCATCCTCCCTCCTGATCACCTCCCTCCTGCCCCCTTTAGTAAGGACGCATGGTTTGGGTGACGGTGCTGAATTCCATGAAGCTACATTCATTCAGGAATCATGTTTAGTTCCATACCAGTTTAGTTCCACACCAGAGAAAGAATGTGGATCCCTTTCACTGGAAAAGAAAAGTCACTGTGTCGCCTTGATCATGTTTTCCTGGGACATAATCTACATATGATGTCTATTCCAGCCGTCAGTGCATCTGGGTACACATTTTGCTTTCCTTTTGTGTAAAATAAAGTATTGGACTAAATGGGTTCAGGCCATAATCCCAAATGTTGAAATCTCAAAAGATTTAAATTGCCAAAGTCTAAAATTTTGAAAATTACAATCCCAAAAGAACAAAATCCTAAAAATATAATTCTGGAAAAAATAATTTAAAAATTCTTTAATAAACACTTATTTATATTTTTAAGAGGGATTTATTTGAGAAACATATGACAATATGATAGAATACTTGATAAACCATTTTGTACAATAAAATGAGCAAAAATAACATGTTTGCAAGCATAAACACTCAGGTGTACTGATGATAGTTGCACGGATATGACAGTTATAAGCAGACAAATGGAACTCATAAAGCATTAGGTCAAAAGAGAAATGTGTAAATGCACATCACTATGGTTGGTAATTGTGTGTACCAGCTCTGTAACTTAGATCATCTGACATACTGTGAGATGTCTTTTGACCAAACTGATCAAAAGCCGCAATGGGTCGGTCACCATCACATACGCCGTTGACTGAGAGCTGAGATCATGAGACTTTTATCTTTCACGAATACAGACGTATTACAAAAAAATCTCTTCATTTGTTGAGGGAGTTTTCATGTTTTTACGTACACACACAAAGTTTACACACAAAGTCAATGTTGTGATAACATAGTTTGGTAGAGTCAACTTTGCAAAAAAATGCATAAAATAAGTTAGAACTTTCTGAAAGTCTTTATATGATTTATACGTACAGTATTGGAAATGATGCAAAGATGAAATACATAGCATAGTGAATTATAAAAAATAATGCTGACAATTTAAAATAGGAAAAAACTGAAAGAGAAAAAAGAAAATATATAAAATAATTGACATATAAAAAAGTGTATTACAGAAATAGATTATGGGCAACTGCACAGAGATAGTCCATAACATGAAACTCATAACTGGCTGACTTTCATGATCAACTTTATATAATTTATCAACTTTATACAGTTTTCTATATATTGAAGTCTTGCATCATGATGAATAGCTACTTTTTTTCTTTTAGAGCCCAGCTCTCCGTGGAGAATACGTCCACATTCATTGTCTACGTGGTGCTGCTCTTTTTGAAATTCTTCTTTGATTCGATATACACTGACATGATGAGCATTCCCTGTTTCATGTTCCTGTCGTCTGTGCCATGCTGCTATGTTGTTTTGAGTATGTGGAAATCCATTCTGTGTGGTCATATACAGATCACAAATTTGAATAGCAACACCATTATGTAAGTGTCTTCTTATCTTACTTTGCACATAATAATTTTCGAACCAGTCAGTAACTTCCCCAGCTTCTTGAGGCAAATGTGGCTTTAATTCATTAAAAGGTCCTGGAACGTTATCAGTTGGAAGGAATGCCAGTGCAGATAAATTATGCATTTTTAAACTAAATTGTCATTGCTTGGCCAACCTGCTCATCTGAATTTTCCACCAAATGCATTGGGCTGAATGGAAAAAACAAACTTTATTTTTTATAAATTTTTATATTAGTTTCTGACTCTAGGTTATAAACAACTGAAGCAAAGAAACAATCTTGCCCCTCATGTTGCTGTAACTCTTCTACTCTGCATAGTGCTAGATACTGAATATGTAGGTGCAAGGTATTTGCTTTTTGAATTTCTTACCTTTTATTTGTTATCTCAGAAATCAGCCTAAAGGAGAAAGGGACCCGTGCTCTCAACTGTGTGTGGTTTTCTTTTTTGGAGGGTTGGTGGGGAACGAGTAAGCCTGTACTCTTAGAAGAAAACTTCTTTGTATAGGAAGCATAGCTCAGTGTGGGCAGAGTGATAAGAAAGTTGGATTTTACAATGTATAGGAAGACCAGATACCTTCAGAAAGGGTTTTTCCATGTGGGATTTCTATGACTGGTATTCTGATTACTGTGAAACAATAGATTTAGATGTCTACATTCAAACCCATCAAAACCTCAAAGCTTCATGCACTGCTATAACTTTTTTGTTAACTCTGGGTAAAAGTAGGGTGGTAGTACAAAGGATAACTTTTACTTCAAATTTTATAGTTTGTTTATGTGAAGGGCAGAAGGATATACTTTCCAATGACCTACATTTTAAGATGTCAAAGACATTCCCTGATGCTATGTTATGACTATAGAAAAAATAGAATTCTTTTTAGAATTCTCAACTCCAAGTTGAGAATAGATGTTTGGATACTTGTGTTACTATGGACTGAGGCTAGGAAGCTTGAACTAAAAGAGATCTGTCCACCTACAGATTTGGAAACACACAGAAACATCAACATGAAATCCTCATTGGCATTTCTGGTAGTTATATTTACTTATTCCAGAGCAAAATTAATAGAGGATAAGAAATGGAATATTTTCTGTTGTTATTTAGGGTATTATGACAAGAATGTTTTTTAGAAAAGTCATAGTGTGTTGTGGGGACACCAGATGCTATAGTATCCTTTGCCTTCAAGGCATTGCAGACAACTTGAATCAATCCAATAACCTTATCAAGTATAAGCAAACAGTAAAATGAGAGCCATTTATCTGAAACAGCAGGTTGAAAACTTCACTGGAACATTTCGAAGGCAGCTCCCTAACCCTGCCAAAGCTTTGCTCCACTGGACCAGGGTATGAATTTTTCATTGGCCCAGTAATCAAGGTCTTTAGAGCTTCATGGTATTTTCTCTCTAATATAGCTAATATGTGGAGCATTGTTGACATTCTGCTTACAGTTGCCAAGGATGAAATAAACTTGCTTTGAATATTTCTGTGTAAACACTGAAAGAAATCTTTGCCTTAGGAACCAAAGTTCAATTATGTGCTCTATACAAGTCAGTTAAGGTGGGAGCGGGGAAAACCTTTCAAGTTGATTCGAGATAACAGAAACACATATCTTTGTTGGATTTGTCTGGAAAAAAGGAAGGAAAATCCCAATATTATCTATTCAGGTCAAGACATGTAAGGCTCTGCCCTGTTTTGTTTCTACTTTCCCCCTTAGATCCTTTTTCCTTACACTGGACTCTGTGTAGAGGAAAAGTTCAAGTGAGTCTAAAGCAGTAACCCCAGGAATTTATCAGCTTGTTCCCGTGATGCTGCTGTTGCCTATAAAGCATTTTGAGAATTCTGTTGGAATGGTCTTTAGAGCTAGTGGTAAGCCCCAGCAGGAAATCAGTCTCACTAGCTTTCAGCTGCATTTTAGGGTCACGCATAGAGGAACTAAGGTGGACTTCCGAGTCTCACAGGTGTTGGGAAGGCAGGCTCTGCTTGCAGTGCATGTGAGCTCTTGGATAAGTTATTTATCTCTTTGGGCCTCAGTCTTCTGGGTACAATGGCACATACCTTACGGGTTGTTGTGTGTGTGAATTAGATCCTGTGTCAATCCGGTACAGTGCCTTCTTTCCGTCTTCCTTTTCCTGCCCCTGTTTTCCCATCAGGGCTTGCTTCCGAGTCTGCCTTCTGAGAGGTTAGACACACAAGCTTGGTGCTGGCTGGAGAATGAGGGGCCAGAGTTGGGGGCCAGAGAACCAGGAACTGGCATCCATCTTCCTGAGGCTTCAGTAGCACCAAGGAAGAAAGTGAGGCGGGGCAGGAGGGCGGGAAGTGACGCTCTTGAGGCTCACCTCCAGGCTGTTACTGGGGCCTCTGCTCACGTGTTGTTAGTGCTAAGTTCTTCAGGGTCTGAAGTAGAGGCAGATGTAAGAGGTGGTTGGCAGTTATTGCCTGTCAGGAGCTTAGTAATTTCTATCTCCTTTCAAACCTCATTTCATTCCTTCCATCCCAATCAAATTAAAATTGCTCCTGCGTTTCTGATGGGAGTGTCTTAGTGCACCTGAGGCATCTAGGGACTTGGCCCTCCCTCCCCTTCATTGCCAAAGTCGTGGTTTACCAAGGTCAGGGCAGAACCTGTCATGTTGGCAACAGTTGGCAACTTTCATTTTTGAATAAAGATACCTTTATACAGTTTGGTCTCCCATTTACTCATTTACTCATTTGTTCATTCATTCCACACATTCACTTGTGGAGCAGTTGGCCTAGGAAAGAGAAGGAACTTTTCCTTAGTGTTAAGGGGGGGAGAAGAGAGAATACAAAAAAAGACGGGCTTGGTTTTGTATGACTTTTGACAGTTTCTAAAATAAAATAAGACTAAACTGGAAGAGCAAAGGCCTATCCCTGGAGGTATTTTAAAAATCCAAGAAGTCAGTTCCAAAAGGACTTGCACAATGTTTTAAACAATGAGTGTCCATGTTGGAATGACTTAGCATTCCCGGGTTTTAGCATTCAACCAACATTGATTAGTGTCTGCTGTGTGCCTGGCTCAGGACAATCGTATAACGGGAGTCACAAAAATGACTTGGCAGGTCCCTGCCCACATGCATTCAGTTACTGTCTGAGCATAGAGTACCTTATAGAACCACAGGTGCTGGGCGAGACAGTACAGTCAGCAAGTGTGGTGGGAAGAACAGGAAAGGTGTCACGCACGAGGTGCTATTTGAGTTTGTTGTAGAAAATGAGTATGATTTCATGAGGCAGATCTGGGAGGTATTTTGTTGAAGTCACATCTTCTACCTAGGCTCTTGTTTGGAATTTCTATTTCATTTGCTCTGCAGAGATCACTTCTTGCTGTATTCGTATTTTCCATGTCAGGATAAGAAGAGAGGACCAATTTTTTTTTTTGTGTGTGTGTGTGTGTGTGTATGTGTAGTATTTTTCACAGAGTTTCTTTGTGCTGCCGAGCTTACTTGAAGAGCTGAAGCTTGTCCGAGTTCCAGTAACAAACATATGATTGAAGTAAATTACAACCGATTGCCTCCGGCTTTGGAGCCTTATGGCACTTCGGTACTTGGGTCGGGGGGATGGTCTACACTCTGTGATTTAGGTACAGACCAAATGATAGCAAATAAAAATTCCTAGGCTTAAACCTATAGCAGGGGTCGGAAATAGTTTAACTTTGTGATTTGTACTAACAAATACGCTCTTCTAAAACCATTGTTTTCTAACACTCATGAATGTGATGAACTAGTTGAAACCTTGTCTTAAATTGTGGTGATGTAATGAAAGTGCTTTGTAAACTGTTAAGTTTTAATATTGTTATTGTTATAGATATACTTTATTAAATACTGGGTGATGATTTTATAAAGTACAACATTTTTAACTATGAAATTCTTCTAAAGCATGTAGAAAAATTTTGGAATAATCTTTCCTCTTTAGAACACCATGACTGGTTTTTAAATTCCTTTGGTTTATACTTTTATTATAGTATACGGTGGCTTAGCAATTGAGTGTATTAGTGTGTTTGTGATGTAGTAAGATTTTGTATAGATTTTTAATCTATCAAGGAAAAGGCTAGATGAGTAAATAGGATAGCATTTGTCTCATAGCCCATCATTTTGGAGGTGATTTAAGACCAGAGGAAATACTGACTCACCTTTTCCAAAGAGACAACTAATTTTCTTATACTTTTAAGCCCAAATTTATCCTGCCTTCCTTTGATTAATCGAAACAATAGATTATCATAAACCTTAACAGAAAAATTCTTTTTGTTTTTTTAACCAGAAAAGAAATGTGAAATGTTTTGCTTTCCTAGGCCTGCTTTCTATCCTCAATGTCATAAAACATTCCTGTCACTTCTATCATGGCCAGCTTCACTTTTTTTTTTTTTTGCTTGATCAATCAAAATGAATTACCTGCATTTTCTCTTCCTTCTGTGCCAAACAGAAGCCCATTCATCCCCTGCCCCCACCCCGTTACCTAGTGATCCATAAATATTTTCTTTATTATAGTTATTGTCATTTTTAAATGGGAAGATCAAGGAAGGCAGAGTCTTGTCCACCAATCTGAGCTTATTTAGGCTTTAATCTTTCTTAGGATATTTGTGATCCCTGCAAACATTCTGAACTTTAATTAATTAATTAATTATTTTTGAGATAGAATCTCTGTCACCCTGGGTAGAGTGCAGTGGCATCATCATGCCTCACAGCAACTTCAAACTCCTGGGCTCAAGTGATCCTCCTGCTGCAGCCTCCAGAGTAGCTGGGACTACAGGCACATGCCACCATGCCTGGCTAACTTTTCTATTTTTAGTAGAGACGGGGTCTCGCTCTTGCTCAGGCTGGTCTTGAACTCCTGACCTCAAGTGATCCTCCCACCTCGGCCTCCCAGTGTTAGGATTACAGGCATGAGCCAGCATGCCTGGCTGCATTCTGAACTTTAAATACCATTCAGTGATCTGACAAAATAGGAATTTTGTTTTACTATGAACGGAGCAGAGTTTCAGCATTTGGCTATTGTATCATTTCCATAGATTCAACATTTAAAAGAAACATTCATCTTTTCACAGGTCTCAGTCTGCAGCCTTTCCTGTCTGTATTCATCCCATTGGGTCTTATAAAGCCCGATGGCATTAAATATGTAAATAAGTATGCTCGAGGTTCTCAAATGTGTACCTCATGTACCAACCTGTCCTCTGAACTCCAGACTCACATCTAATTGCCTGCTAATTGCAGCCATTTGGAAGATTAATAGACAACTGAAACACCACACATCCACAGGGAATACTTGAGCCTCCTCTCTCAGCCCCAGGGCCCTGTGCTGCTCTGTCCTCTGTCTTCCCCATCTCAGTAAATGGTGGCTCCGGTGTAGCAGTCCCTAGGCCAGAAAATTCACCCTGACTCCCCTTTGTTTCTTATACCTCATGGCAGCAGCAGCAGGCGCCCTTGAACTAGGATCAGAATCTAACTGCTCCTCACCACATCCACTGCATCCTCTCTGCTTTGCTTTACATGATGCGCTCATGGGTTATTAAAATGGCTCTTAACTTGTCTCGCATTTATTCACTCTTGCTCCCTGCAATTTATTCTTCACTGAACAGCCAGAGTAAGGCTTTTAAAACATAAGACAGATAATGTTTTTCGTCTGCTCAAAACCTTCCAATGGCTCTTCAAATCAAAGGAAAAGCTGATAGATACCCTGTGTGGTTAACAAAGTCTTACATCATCTTGTCCCCTGACACTTTTCTAGTCCAGTCATTCTCCACCTCCCACTGCAGTCTTCAGAGGTGCCAGCAGAGGTGCTTCTGCCTCAGGGCCTTTGCACTGTGCTGCCCTTTGCCTGGAATGATTTCCCACCAGACGTGGTTGTGGCTTACTTCCTCTCTCATCCAGGCTGCACTATCACCCTGTCACAGAGGAGTCTTTTCTAACCATTTCATTCCAAGCAGCACCCCCATAGTTCTCTACTCTCTTATTCTGCCTTATTCTTCTTCAAAGTACTTCTTACCACCTGCTGTATTTTATTTACTGGTTGCTCCTGCTGTCTCCTGTGCAAGCTCCATGAGAGCGCAGACTTTATTTTGGTCATTGCTGTATCTCTAGCTCTTAAAATAGTGCTTGGTGTGTAGCTGGCATGCAGGTTAGCGTTGCATGCATGAGTGAGTGTATTCAAGAGGTATATTAAGTTATTATAAAGGTTGTTTCAGTGAACTAGGTGCTGAATATTCATTTGTGAGAAAAAAGAAAAACAAACAAACATATAATAAGGAGCCCAAATCCTTCCTGAAAGTTTTCCCTCAATTTTGAGGCTAGTTTAGTATCCCCACATTTCTTGGTTTCTTGACCATTAATGACTCACTTACTGTGTCTCTGTCCTATCTCCAGGAATACCCTGGAGATAGTGGTGGTTCAGTTCCAGAACACTGAAAGAAAGTGAATATCATGATAAAGTGAGTCACACAGATTTTTTGGTTTCCCAGTGCATGTAAAAGTTATGTTTGCATTATATTGTAGTCTATTAAGTATGCAATAGAATTATGTCTAAAGAAAATAATGTATATATGCTAATTAAAAATGCGAATACCTTATTGCTTAAAAGTGCTAATGATCATCTGGGCCTTCAGAGAGTCATAATCTTTTTGCTGGTGGAGGGTCTTCTTGTCTTGGTGTTGGTGGCTGCTGACTGATCAGGGTGGTGGCTGCTGAAGGCTGGGGTGGCTGTGGCAATTTCTTAAAATAAGACAACAGTGAAGTTCACTGCATCCATTGACTGTGCCTTTCATGAAAGGTTTCTCTGTAGCTTGCAATACTGTTTGATAGCATTTTACCCTCAGTAGAACTTCTTTGAAAATTGGAGTCAATCTTCTCAAACCTGGCTGCTGCCTTTTAAGCTAAGTTTATGTAATATTATAAATCCTTTATTGTCACATCAAAAATTTTCACAGCATCTTCACTAGAAGTAGATTCCATCTCAAGAAACCACTTTCTTTGCTCACCTGTAAGAAGATCCTCCTTATCATGAGATTGCAGCAATTCAGTCACATCTTCAGGATCCACTTTTAATTCTGGTTCTTTTGCTATTTCCACCACATCTGGAGTTACCTCCTCCACCAAAGTCTTGAACCCCTCAAAGTCATCCAAGAGGGTTGAAATCAACTTCTCCCAAACTCCTGTTAATGTCGATATTTTGACCTCCTCCCATGAATCATAAATATTCTTAATAGTATCTAGAATGGTGAATCCTTTCCAGAAGGTTTTCAATTTACTTTGCCCAAATCCATCAGAGAAATAATTATCTCTGGCAGCTAGAGCCTTAATGTTGTGTCAACAGGCATGAAAGCAGCATTGATATCCTTGTATATCTCCATCAGAGCTCTTGGTTGACCAGATGTATTGCCAACAAGCAGTAATATTTTGAATGGGATCTTTTTTCCTGAGCAGATCTCAACAGTGGGCTTAAAATATTCAGTAAACCATGCTGTAAAAGATGTGCTGTCATCCAGGCTTTGTTGTTCCATTTATAGAGCACAGGCAGAGTAGATTCAGCATAATTCTTAAGGGCCCCAGGAGTTTTGGAATGGTAGATAAGCATTGTTTTTAACTTAAAGTCACCAGCTGCATTAGTCCCAAACAAGAAAGTCAGCCTGTCCTTTGAAGCTTCAAAGCTAGGCATTGACTTCTCCTCTCTAGCTATGAAATTCCCTGATGACATCTTCTGCTAATAGAAGGCTGTTTCATTTACACTGAAAGTCTGTTGTTTTGTGTAGCCACTTTCATCAATGATCTTAGCTAGATCTCCTGGGTAACTTGCTGCAGCTTCTGCATCAGCACTTGCTGCTTCACTTGCACTTTTATGATATGGCTCCTTTCTTTAACCTCATGAACTGACCTTTGCTAGCTTCAAACTTTTCTTAGGTATCTTTGTCATCTCTCTCAGGCTTCATGAATTACGGAGAGTTAGGGCCTTACTCTGGATTAGGCTTTGGCTTAAGGGAATGTTGTGTCTGGTTTGATCTTCTCTCCAGACCCCTCAAACTTTCTCCACATCAGCCATAAGGCTGTTTCACTTGCTTATCATTCATGTGTTCACTGGACTGGCACTTTGAATTTCCTTCGAGAACTTTTCCTTTGCATTCACCACCAGGCTAACTGTTGGGCGCAAGAGGCCTGGCTTTTATCTTACCTCGGCTTTCAACATGCTTTTCCCACTAAGCTTAACCGTTTCTAGCTTTGATGTAAAGTTAAGAGATGTATGACTCTTTTTCGCTTGGACACTTTGAGGCCATTCATAGGGTTATTAATTGGCCTAATTTCGGTATTATTATATCGCCCAAGGTGAGGAAGAGAGAAGGGGGAACAGCTAGTCAGGGGAGCAGTCAGAACACACACAACAGTTATCAATTAAGTTTGCTGTCTTATGTGGGCACAGTCTGTGGTGCCCCCAAACAACTGAAATTGTAACATCAGTCACTGATCATGGATCACTGTAGCAGATACAATAATAACAAAGTTTGAAATATTGCTAGAATAAGCAAAATGTGACATAGGACGCAAAGTGAGCACATGCTGTTGGAAAAATTGTGCTAACAGACTGGCTTGATGCAGGGTTGCCACAGACCTTCAATTTGTAAAAAATAAAATGCAGTATCTGTGAAGTGCAGTGAAGTACAGTGCAATAGAATGAGGTATCCCTGCAAATTATTCTCTCAAGTTAATTCTTATTATTTTCTGCCTCCTAAATGTATTTTAATTGTCTGCATTTTTCTCAACAGTGAGTCCTAAGAGCTAAGCATGGCACTGTGATGCCGGTTCACTAGGTCCTATTTGAAGTGACTGTGTCACGCCTAGGTGTGCTTAGATGCCTGTGTTTATACCACCCACACTTCACTTTTTTTCTTTTTTAGCTGTCAGCACTCATAATAAATCCTGTTTTAGTTTCTTATAATATTTCTATGTCTCTTCTACCATTATACCTTTACAAGGACCCTCCTTCCATTGCAGGAAGGTGTTTTACAACATTCCCTGCAGAGATATTAGCTTACTAGGCTGGATCTTGTTTTTATTGCCTGCCTCCATTTCTCATCTGACTGTATTACCTGGTTTCACTCCTCGGCTCTGAATGCTAACATCGCTGTGCAGATGGATGTTGTGATTTGGCTGCAGAGGTTATTAAGATGCTATTTGCTTCTCTATTTCAAAGTCATTATTAAAGATGGGGAGAGTGAAGTTCAAAAGTAATGCCTGTGTTGCAGCATGGAAAACTCTCTCCCATCCCGAGACAAATTTAATATGCTATTAACATTACTTAACCTTTTCCTTTTGTTTTCTTTCATTTAGTCAGTTGAGTCGCTTTCGCCATGCTCATGGCAAAGGAAATGTAGGCCAGTTTTCTGAGTTAAATTAGATGAGTCTCTGATCTTTTGTCTTTTTAAAGTCTGGATTTATGACACTTTCTTTTATGAATTAGCATTAACTTTATCAAAAGAGCTTGATTTCACCTGGCATGTTTTGTAAGGTGATTATTTTTCAGAATTTACTGAAAAAGAAAAGTCCTTTGATTTGTTATGCTTTCAAGGAGTAGAAAACAGCAGCTGAAAAGGGGTATCGGAAAGAGTCAATGTGTTAAGGCATAGTTGAGCTCCTTTGCAACTGATTGGTGGGGAATAATTTTGTGTCCAAGCTACACTGATGTCAGCAGTCTTAACAAGACTACACACAGAAAGAGCAAACAGGAACTGTAGTCACTCACTTAACAACTGAGTAACAACCCCAGGACTGGAATTGCAATGATGAATGAGGAAGACACATTTCCTGCTTGGCAGGCATGTTATAGTGGGGTTAGCTGACGAGTGGAAAAGCAGGATTTTTGTTTTTTTTTTTTTCATTTCAATACAGGATGACTGATGCTCTCACCCAGGAAGCTCAGGGTGCTGTAGGAGCCCACGGGGGGAGCAATGATTAACATGCTTTAGAACTAACTGATGATGGATACATCTTGTGTTTAGAACTATTAGTAAGAATGGTATAAAAAAGTTGGCTGCTCTTTTGGGTAGATGCCTAATAATGCCATTGCTGGATCCAATGGTAATTCTAATTTTAGCTCTTTGAGGAATCTCCAAATTTTGATTTGCATTTCTCTAATGATTAGAGATGGTGAACATATTTTTATATGTTTGCTGGCCATTATTCTGTCTTCTTTGGAAAAGTTTCTGTTCAT
>CAUYRT010038537.1:0-19083 GCA_963574885.1 Lepilemur ruficaudatus
TTGCTATTAATATTTCTTGATTTTATATATGTAAATTCTGTAATTTTTTTGTCCCTCTCATTCTTTTTTTTTTTTTACTTCAGCATATTATGGGGGTACAAATGTTAAGGTTATGTGCATTGCCCTTGCCCCCCTTCCCCCGCCCGTCAGAGCCTCAAGCCTGACCATCCCCCAGACAGTGCACATCGCACTCATTATGTATATATATACCCCTCTCCTCCTCCCCCCTCCCGTCTGCCCAACACCCGATAAATGTTGTCCCTCTCATTCTTGACACCAATAATATGTATACTTTTGGGGTTTTTTCTTTCTGATTGGTTTAACTAGAGATTTATCAATTTTATTAATCTTCTTAAAAAGCCAGTTTTGTATTTTTTTGATTTTCTTTGCCATTTTTTGATTATCACTTTCACTGATTTCTCCTCTGATATTTTTCTGCTTTTTCTTTGTTTTAATTTTCTTCCCTAATTCCTTAAGGTAGAAGCAGAGAATTGATTTTTGATACATTTCTTCTTTTCTAACATAGGCATTTTGTGTTATACTTTTCCCTCTAAGCATTTCTTTAACTATATTACATAAATTTTAATATATTTTATTTTCATTTCATTCAACATACTTCATAATTTCCTTTTGATTTCTTCCTTGAGTCTAAGGGTTACTTACAAGTTTGTTATTTGGTTTCCAAATGTTTAGATTTCTTTGAAGTTTTCATTTTTGCTGAGTCTCACCCCTAGTATTTTGCAGAGCTACTTAATAGAAGACATCATGGACTTATATCTCTCCTGGGGTTCTGAAGCTTCTTTCACACATTTATGCCTTAAATTTGGAACTAACAAATAAGCACTCATGTGCACAGATGGAAGTAAAACTCAATGGAAATCATGCAGGTGGGAGTGGGGAAGAGGAGATGAGTGAAATCATATCTAACGGGTACAATGTACACTATCTGGGTGATGGACACACTTATAACTTTCATTCAAGCAATACAAAAGCAATCCATTGTAACCAAAACATTTATACCCCTGTAATATTCTGAAAAAAAAAGTATGGGGGGCATTAATTGGCTTCCATTTCTGGCTATTTTGGCTGCAATTGTTTTTCTCTCACCAAGAACAGTTATTAAGATAGTTAAATAATTAACAGCTATTAATTATTAAAATAATTAAATAATAATTATTAAATAATTGATAATATAATAATTACTATATAAAACATATATTTAAAGTCATAAGAAAACAATAAAAACTTGAAGCTTCATAAAATAATTGTTTCCAAGATAGAAAGGACTTGAGAGTCCGAGATCCCAGAGAGAAATCACATCAGACATTCTTGGTGCTACACCAATTTCCTCAGTGCACTCATCTCTAAATTTTGAAAATTTTTGTGACTTTTTACCTGAGAGTTTTTGTCGTGTTGAGAAATACATTTGTCCCAAAAGGAAGATCTGATAGTCAACTCTCCCAAAGCAACTCTCTTCTAGTGATGGCTTGGGAGTTGGTGTATAATTTACCTAACATTTTTAAGTTTGGTTGGCATAAGTCTAAGACTTAATCTGTATTTTCCATAGTCTCTGATCTGCCTTCCAGAACAAAATTAAACTCTTCCTTAAGAGAGGTAAAAAATACAAAAATCTTTACCACTATTCATTCCATTTTCTCTTTTTCTATCATTTATTAAAAATAGCTATGCATTCTAAGAAGGAAGACCAAGCAACTAAAAGACAAGACAAAAAAAAAAGTAGAAAACAGAAGCAGATCCTTAAACGATCAGTTTACTAGTATTATTAGACACTGGTATAAAAGTGATTTAACTGCTTTCTTGATAAAAAAAAAAGGGGGGGGGCAGTATTAGAGCATAGGAACATAGGACCAGAGAAATTATCTAGAAAAATAAAAAGATGAAAAAAGATAGAAGAAAATGTAAGAGACTATAGAATATGTGAAAAGTTCCAACATATCTATAAGTAAAATCCTTGATGGACAAGAGAAAAGGAGTGGGAAGAAGCAATTTTTACTGAAATCAAGAATTTCCCAAAACTTATAAAAGCTATCAACCCACAGATTTAAGAAGTTTAGCAAATATCAGAAAGGATTAATATAAAACAAAAGCACACCAGCATATATTATAATAAAGTTACTAAAAACAACAGATCTTAAATGCATGCAGTTGTGGGGGTGGTGAATACTCATTAACTTCAAAGAAGCAAAAATATAACAGAATATACATCTGTAAGAGAAATAAAGGGAACCAGAAGACAAATAATCACGTTTAGGAAAAAAAAAAACAACAAAAAAACCAAAACCTGACAACCTGAAAAATTATACTCAATGATAATATTCTTAAAAAATAAAGGTGAACTAAAATGTGTTTGAATAACAGCAACAAAAAAACCAAATTACTACGAGACTCGTATTGAAAGAAATACTAAACAGCATTTTTTAGACAGAAGAAAAATTATCCCAGACTGAAATATGATAATGAAAGACACAATGAAGAGCATCAGAAAAGTTATCTATGTGAGTAAAAGTAGGTTAGTACTGACTGCTTAAAATGACATTGGTAATGGCGTATAACATGTGTGTGTGTGTGTGTGTGTGTCTATGGCTGTTCTGGTGCTAAAATGGCAGAGTTGAATATTTGTGACAGAGACCATATGGCCCTCAAAGCTTAAAATATTTAGTAGCTGGCCATTTATGCAAAATATGTGCTGACTTTTGTACATATTCTTACTATTAATATTTATAAGACTGATTAATTTTGATGCTTTAAAGCAAATTTTGTCAGCAAATGGTTTGAAAACCATGCCATTTTGTCCATAGGTAGGAGAATCAGGTAAATTAACATATCTGTGTTCTGAGCCTAGAACTAGATCCTAGAATTAGTGAAATCTAACAGACGAGCCCTTGATAGGAACCAGGAGATTCTACTCTATTGAGGGCTAACTGTCTTTGGTAAATCAATTTTCCTCTCTAGAGCTGCTTCATCTATAAAATAGAAATAAAATCATAATATACGCCTGTTTCAAAGCTCACATAATATAGCAAAATATATAATGATGATAAATGTAAAAATTTGTAATTATAATGAAAATTATTAGCATTAATGTTGCATTTAAATAGAAAAAGATACATGGCAAAGTGCAATGAGAAACCACAAATCTTTACGTGACTACGGAATTGGTTCTTTATGTTTGATTTATTTCATTCATCTTAGTTTATTTTTCCCACAAGTGATCAGAATAATCATATAATTAATTTGACCTTTATCAAAATCTCTTATATCATTTTTATGCCCTCATCTAATTACACTTCTTCTCCTCCTTTCATCTTCTTTCTTTAGCACTGTCATTTATTGAGCACATTCTGTGTACCATGTGTGACATGAAGTACATATGATTATGATCATCATTTTATAAATGAAGGTGCTGTTATAAAAATAGTTTAAATACTCTCTCCAAGTTCACAAAATTCTTAAGTAGCAAAGGTGAAGTTTAAACTCAAATCTTCCTGAATTTGCAATTTGTGGTATTATTATTCCTCTTTTCTATCTCTCTTCCAGAATTTATTGCATCTGTGTTTGAGACTCAGGCCTTATCCCTCTCCATATTTTCCATGCCTACCTAGATCAGTGCTCTGCATGGAGAAAGCTCATAATAAAAATTAGTGAAAATTAGCGATGATAATGACAGATTTTTAAAAATAAATAAATGAATACAATGGTTTTCTTGTGTTAAAAATAGAGTCAAATAGGTTTAGAAAATACTAAGTTGAACAGGATTTTGTCCAGCAGGAGTTTTCAGAGATTTTAAAAAGAAGTGTGTGGTGTTCATTAAAGACATTTGAGTACAGAATTCCCTTTTTGGGTAAATATCCTCTTGGATTTTGGTAAAGTTTAAAGTCATTTATAGTAGAAAGTGAATTTAAAATTGTCAATAAATTATATTTGTACACAGAGAAATATTAAACTTTATTCAGCAAGTGAACATTTTCTTCAATTTAGGCATTTTCAGAAGAATAGAGCATAATGTGTCAGAGAGCAATGATCTATAAAATCAATATTTCTGCTAAATATGACCTTTAGTGTTTTTGAACAAATTCCTCACAAATGCCTATGGACTACATTTTATGCTAATGCATAAGTAAATATCTCATGAATGAGGTGCTGAAAGAGGGAAAGGAAGCCTTAAGCCAGCTTAATTTGTTAAGCAATGGTGAGGGAGGGGTGCAAACCAATAGTTGCCACTGGCTTAGAAAAAATATCTTGAGAGAATGGTAGTTTCTCCCCTATTCTTAACCTCTGGTGTGATGAGATCTTGGATATAAATACTTCGGCAATATAAACTTGTGACAATTACTCGCCCATTTAACTGGATTATGTGTATTAGAGTGCAATCAGTCATTTCAAGTACAGTAAACTGTTATTACATCAGTAATAATCAATCAATATGACAGTTTTAAAGACAAATGATCAGAAAATTTTTGTTTGATTTTGCTTACAATTAAATCAAGCGGTGGTTTTGGTATTTCATAAGGATAACCTCAGACATTCGCTAGATAGTGAGTTAAAAATGGCAAGGTGCAAGTAAGGCGTGGTGGCAGAGCCCAAACTCTGAACAGAAATAATGATGTCCAGAAAGTCTGTATTACAAAGTACAAATTCTATTTATACATTCATTCACTCATTCCTTCATTTAACCAGATCTCACTTGTTATCTTCAATGTCTACATGGAATGCCAGACCTCAAGGTACCCCACCCTCTGGGTAGTCTGTGATTTAAAATAAAATATATATGTGCTGTGTTGGTCTCTAAGAAACTCAATGATTTAAAGGGAGAGAGAGAGAGAGAACTAAACCACTCAATATAACACTGGTGCATCGTGGTACGTCTTATGGCAGAGGTGAGACTAAGCAAAAGGTGGAGGATCAGGAAGACTTTTCAGAGAAAGTGATGCCTGAGCTATGGCTAGCAGAATAAGTGAGAGTAAATGAAGCAGAAAAAGGTAGCGAGAAAAAGGTAAAGATTTGAGGAGAAATTCCTAGGGGGAAAAGATGTGCAAAGGAAAAGAGATTACAGAGATGTGTACTTAAGAATGCCAAGTAATTCAATATGGGATGAAAGAGTCTACATTTAGGGACAAAGCAAAAGATGAAAGGCAATGAAGAATGAGTGAAAATTTTATTTATTTATTTTATGTTTTATCAACATTTAACACACATAAGAAAAGTGAGCATAAGTGTGATTATTCTTTGTAAAAAATCGTATGAGCCCACGCATGTAACCTAACCAGAAACCACACAGAAAAACGGAACATTGCTAGCACCCCTTTCTGGATCCCCAACTCCCATGTGTAACCACAGTTTTGATTTCTAACAGCATAAATTAGTTTTGCATGTTTTTTAACTTTATTTAAATGTTTGTATATATACCATTTTGCAGGTATGTAGTTCAGTTTGTTTATTCTCATTGCTATGTAGTATTCCATTGTGTAAATATGCCGCAATGTTTTCATCCATTCTACAGTTGGGTATTTAGATAGTCTCTAATTTTTAGCTATCACAAATAGAGCTGTCATGCTCCTCTAGTATATGCCCTTTGGTGCATGCATGTGTGCATTTCTTCGGGGTATACCTCTAGAAGTGAAGTTGATGGATTATATTCTATACTTGATTGTAGAATTGCAGGAAAGTAACTGATTCTATTAGTCTTGTTAAATGATATTTGTCATAGCAATGAAGAGAATGGATTAAAGAATGGTAAGAATAATCTAGGTGAGAAATGGTAAGTGTTTGAATTAATGTATGTCAGTGAAATAGAAATTAAGAGATGAGTATGAGAGCTATTTAGGAAGGAAAATAATTGGCCTTGTTAGCTTAATTAGACATCAGGTAGGGTCGAAATGACCTCCAGGTATCTAGCTGGGTACATATTGGTGCCATATAAGGAGATGGGGCTATAGGAATGAATGAATATGTTTCCAGGAAGGTGTTAGTATTTATTTTGTATATGAGTAAATAGAAACTGACATAGATAATAGCTAATAAGTGGCTTATTTCCTCTAAGATGATTTTTACCAATTCTTTAAATAGCCAGAATAATTCCCAGGTTCATTTATCAATTGCCATGAATTCTAATAATTATATATTATAAAAATTATATTCATTGACACCCACAGAGAGCTAAAAAAAGACCTGGTTTTAAATCTACCTCTGTCATTTATAAATTATATGGACTTGGTATAGTCTTTTAAGGTCTAAGAGGCTTTTTTTTTGTTTTTGTTTTCTTACCTATAACACAAGAATATACATGTACATCTTACTTAATTCAATAAGATGAAATATATAAAGCATCTATTAGTTTCTGGCACATAATAATTTCATATGATGACATTATTATTGTCAACAGTTATTATATCTTAGTACTTTTTTCATTTAACATTTTCCTTACTTTGTTTAAAATGAATTAATTTTTGCATTTTTTGGCAGTATAAATGGGATTAACACAGTTCTGTGATGCAAATTTTGTAAAGAACATTGCTGTAGAATGAAACAGATTGATCCCGTGTCTTGGGAAGAATGTTAACAGAACTAATGAACAGGCTACCAAATTGCTCTATACCTAGAGAAAACAGATTGTCTAGGTCACAAAGTTCAGAATCAAAAGAGCTAACCGAGTGTCCACAGCTGTTGAACCAAGGGTACAGCAGGCATGCTGAATGAGAATGGAACTACCACTAATTCATGGAATCTGCCTCTTCACCCATACACAGTAGCAAAGATTGGCATGGTTAGTGTTGAAATCCAGCCCTGGGGCATTGATTTAGGAAGTCTGCAGGTTTTCTGAAAAGCTTACAAGGTTCCACCAAGTGTACTGAACTTCACTGAATCTGTGCATACTAGTCCAGATTTTCCCAGACGGTCCTCTGCTTCTCATCTCAGTGGCCTAAGGATACAACAGCTTCTGCTGCCCAGATTCACTTTATAGCAATCTATTTCCACAAAATGTCTAGCCAGAGGGATTAACAGGGAGAGACAATATTTGTTCAATTTCTTTCAAGTCTGCTGCTTAATTTCTTGCCACGCGAATAGTTTTGGATGTTTGGCATGTGGGCTAATGCGAAGGGACAAAGCAGGAATCCCAATCCAGTCATGTATTCATAAACCCTGAGAAAAGGGTTTCTTGACCCTAGTTGCAGAGAACCCCCTAAAGAGCTTTTAAATATTATCACTGGCATGACCCCACCAACCAATTAAGTCAGAATCTCTGAGGGTATGTTCTGGGGACTGGGTTTTCTTTTTAATTTTCAAGATGATTCTAATTTGCACCCAAGGTTGAGAATAATGGCTTTATTTTTTTAAGGTAATTTAGAGACTATGCAAGGCTTCTTGGAGAGCACCTAATCCCATGTGTGAAACAGATCAAAGTAGCTTTGGTTAACATCGGGAAGGGGCTTCCAGATTCTTGTCCTCATACATGAACCAAGGAGAGAATTATTCAGATTATTGAATTAAAATGATTTCATTCCACATTTATTATTACCAAAGTGAGACCATAAATCAGAAAATTTAGGATCTTTCCAAGTTATGCAGCCATGCCCCTGTGTTTTATTTTTACGTATTGCTTTGGTCACATTAAAATTAATCAAGGGCTATTCATCTCTTAAAACAGCATCTAACATTATAACTATAAGGGATTTGAAAACATCAAGCTCAAGAAGTTTTAAACCAGTACTAATTTCCTATGCCATTTTCATCATACACCTTTTACACATGTTTGATATTTCTGTTCTGCTTTTGTTTCAAGATCTATACCTGGGCTGATTTGAATGGCATGTTGTAGTATCTCATCCAGTGGAGATTTCTGTCATCTTGTTTTTATAAGATTAATGTCAAAATTACTTAAAAGGTCATTGTACCTATGAATGTTCTTTTCTAATCTTGCAGGTGACAAGGTGGAAGAAGGCAAAGTCATTGCCGAAGGAAGGATGAGAGTACAAGCCTGAGGAAGAGCAAAGGAGATGCTGGAGCTGAATATGAAGTAAGGCAGCTGCTAGTTGTTCTGTAATGAGCAAACTGATTATTTTTTTATGTAGCCTCAACTCACATTTTTGTGTTTGATTTTGTCCTTTGATTGTAATGACAGGTTATGGTTACACATTATTAAAGATGAATACTAAAGAAGTGACTGAATAAAAAGGCAAGAAATTGAGGATGATTGGTATCATCCCAGCAGGGAGGGAAGGCAGAAGACAAGGTTTTTTTTCTCAATCTCAGATACTGTATGTAACTCACCCAGATATTTTAGAATAACCTTAGAATATTTTATTTTTCTAATGGTGCATTTGTGCTACCTTCCAATGATCAAAAACTATGGATGGTGGAGGGAAGATGCAGCCCTGCAATCCTGGAGCTACTGAACATATTTATTTATAGGTAATACGTATTATCTGGGCATGCTGTAGCACTTATTAGACAATTAAGTTCTTCTCTCAAACCATGTATGCATTTCAAGGAAAATAGCCACTACTGAATCTCTTCTGAGCACAAAAGGCTAATCAGTTTTTATGTCTTGGGAATGTTGTACATATCAGGACTGATTTCTTTTGGAAAATCTCTAGAAATATTCAGGAATGAGAGAATTCAAGTCTAGACATTAGGCATGAATACATCATCTAGGGCTCTAATTGGTTTGCTCTCAAAATTGGGGCATGTTTTTGTCTTTGAGTTACCTATATTTTGCATATATCATGGAGAAATTTCTACAAATGTACATCAAGAGTCATATACAACAATGCTCATAGCAGTGACGTTTATAATATCAAGAACGGGAAGCAATTTAAAGATCCATTGAAAGAAGAATGAGTAAACTGGGATAAATATAAACATTGAAATACTACACGCTAGTGATAGTGAATAAGCTATAGCTATTTGCATATATCTTAGAAAAAAGTCCTGTAATATCAAGTGCTGATGAATTATCATGACCCATAAGTACCACTAGTGGAAATGTAAATTAATATGACCACTTTGGAAAATAATTTATGATTATCTTATGCTATCGAAATGTAATAAACATTTGTGGAGTGTTTGCTACGTGCCAGTTATTTTCCCAAATGGACAAATGCTAAGTCATTTTACCCTTATAACTGTGTAGTAAGTACTATATTTATTTTTCATCATTTTGTATGTGAGGGAACTGACAAGTTGGGTAACTTAGCCAACTTCACAAGTGACATGAAACTATGCACGTTATATAAAATAGGTAAAAAAAATAAAACTTACACAAGATCAAAAAAAGATTATAATAGTTATCTCTAAACAGTAGCATCTTGATCTTTTTTTTCTGTGTATGTTCAAGGTTATCTATGATAAATGTTATTTTTATAACCAGGAGAGTTTTTAATATACTGTATGGAGAAGATAATACAACAAGAGCAAGCATTAATATATTAAGAGCAACACGTCCTGGTTAAATTTGTTCATTCATAAATTCAACCAGGATTTACTGATTGCCTACTTTATTCCTGGCACTGGGGATGGGTGAGAGGATTAGGAAGAAAAATTCTTATATCTTTTTATGTAAAATGTTTATGTATTTTATCATGACATAGGTTTGCCAACTTGTGACTCAGAATATAACAAGCTTTATAACATTTAAAATAGTATTCCCATGGCAAACTCAGCAAATTCTATCATGCACGTGAAATACATGGGATACC
This sequence comes from Lepilemur ruficaudatus, assembly GCA_963574885.1. Taxonomy (NCBI): domain Eukaryota; kingdom Metazoa; phylum Chordata; class Mammalia; order Primates; family Lepilemuridae; genus Lepilemur; species Lepilemur ruficaudatus. Next base: position 9,717 of record CAUYRT010038537.1, read on the forward strand.
CATACAGGAGGACACAAAAAAGAGAGGAGGCGGCACATGACAGCTTTCTTGAAATATTTGAAAAGTTACAATGTAGAAGAGCATGTGACATTCAGGCTTATTTGGGGGAATGAATTAAAAGGACAAGTGAATAGAAGTTTCAGGGAGTCTGATTATAAATATGGAAAACATCAAACAAAATAATATTATAAAAGTACTACAGATACTCCTGGGAGGTAGTGAGTTTGTTGTGATGAAAGGCAAGCTTAGTCTATATCGTCACTGTCCAACAGACATATCTGTGATGAGGTGGAAGTGCTGCATATCTGTGCTACTCGGTATGCAAGCTGCTAGCCACGTATAACTTATGAGCATTTGAAATGTGACTACTATAACTGAGGAACTAAATTTTTATTTTACTTAATTTTCATTAATTTAAATTTAAATAGTGGCATCTGTATTGGACAGCATGGGTATTGCAGACCTCTTGCAACAGATTTGAATGATCAATGAATAGGATGGTTGGAGTGTATGACTTTTTAAGGTCTCTTCCGGCCTATGAGTGTATGGATCTTTGAACTTGAGCTTATGGTCCAGTTCTTTCTTCCATGAGGAATAAGGAACAGATATCCTAGAAAGAAAAGGCTGATGATCACGTATTATCCAAAGTACTTTAAGAAAAACATGTTTGCCAAATTCAAAAGAATGGTAAAGAGCAGATTGTTCAACATAATATGCATATTCAGGGGCTACAGAATATTTTAGTTTCTCTATTTTAGCTAAAGGTGACAGAGGACAAACGTGTTTGAAATACAGTATCAGTGTAGCTACAATACAGATCACTTATATGAATCGCAAGTTTATAAATTAGAATGCTGTGACCCTGAAAGTTTGAGCAACAAGATTCTTGTCTTCCAGAATCTCATATAAACTTTTAGGCAGCTCCTGAATTTCAGAGTATCATCTAAACAATGCCAGTTTTAAAAATAGCATATGTTAGTGTGGACACTGTAACTCTGGTATGCTGAGTGAGAGTCCAGTCTGCATTCCACCTTGCTACAGTGACTCCTGAAAATGTGTATAATCCAAGAGGACCCTTTGAACACACCCAGGGTATTAATGCAATTGACATGTCCACGAATGCCAAAGACCGAACGTGCATTACGTGTATGTACTAGAGATAAAGCTTGAAACCCCAATTGAGTTTAAAGAAATTTTATTGTAATATGGTTATTGTAAAGAATGAGCAACATTTGAAGGTTTGTTTCTATAGAACATTCACACAATGAGTAAACAGGGAACTATATCTTTTGGCAAATATGTTATTTTGATAAGCAAGACTTTGAAGAGAGAACTGCAACTTCAAAACTAGTTGCCTGGGTTATAACAAGCATTAATGTCAGGAAAGTAATTAAGAAGTGACCTCCAACAGCGAATCTTTGTCATTTAGGTTTAGGCAACATTCTTTGTCAGCCTCAATGTGAGTAACACTAACTGTTGACCTTTTGCTTTGCCTTGAAAGGTCATTAGGAAAAGTTAAGCCTCCTATGTGTGCACCGCTTTTGAAGGCTGCAGCTCTGAACATTCCATTAAAGGGGTTATCACAGGGTGAAGTGGGGGGAAAAAGGTAAAGGTCACCATGAACTTTAAATCTGTAAACTACATCAAGTGATTCAAATTGTCATCTGTCATTTAGCTGTATAATTAGAAATACCTTTCTTTCAACTTAATCCAAATACTGTACCTCATTGTGATAGCAATGGTATGTTGCCTTGACCAATGCATGGCTGTGTTTATTTCTATACTTCAGTGTTTATAAATAGAATTTCCTGTTTCTCTAAGCTCCAGGCTTCCTTTGTCAGTGGCTCTTCCATGTTAAAGACATCCCAGAAAGCCCCTCAAACTGAACTGCTATGGCTGTGAAAAAACATGACAAATAAAAGTAATGGAGTATTATAAAGTGGTTAGGAAAAACACTGGCAAATATAAGTGAGAAAAATCCATTTCAGTTTGGGGGTATGTTTTGGAATCATGTATAGAAACCACAGAAGAATAGATATTTCATGTATGAGAAGTTATTTCTAATTGGATGTTTGACAGTACAGAGAGAGTGTTGTAGTCTACTTGGGCTTCCATAGCACCTTAGAGTGGGTAATTTATAAACAACAAAAATTTATTGCTCACAATCCTGGAAGGTGAGAAGTCCGAGATCAACGTGCCAGCAGATTTGGTGTCTGGTGAGGGCTCTCTGCTTCCATGATGGTGCCTTTTTACTGTGCCCTACCCTGGTGGAAGGGTAAGGCAACTTTCTGGAGCCTCTTTTGTAAGGGCAGTAATCGCATTCATGAGGGTGAAGCTCTCATAACCTAATCACCTCCCAAATGCCCCATGTTCTAATACCATTATCTTGGTGATTAGGTTTTACCATAGAAATATTGGGATAACACAAACATTCAGACCATAACAGAGAAGCACAGATAGTAGAATGATAAATGTTTAACTGGTGGATAAATGAAAACCTATGATATGGTCCTACCAAGGCCAACCTTAGTAGAATCCATTCCTCTAGATAAAAAGGGTATAGAATCTGCTTCAACCTATTTTATCAATCCAAGGGGCCAATACATGCATCTATCAGTGTCTTGATGCCCTTATGAGAAAAAAGTATATACATTTTTGCCAGTATTACTATAATCATGATAATACTTAGTGAAAGAAAAAAACGTGTTCCTACCTACGTGTCTTGTTATAAATGGAATTTTGGACAAGATCATTTAAAATTCTGGATGGGCAATAGTAAGAAGAACAGTATTTGATTTTACAGGTATGACATTCTAAAATTCCAAATTCCTAGGTTTAGGAACATGTAACTTCAAAGGAATCATCTCAACCAAAGACCGTGTGTTGGCTTTTTATAGAAACATATAATTTCCCTGAAAGCTGCTATGTTACGAATTATATAGAGTAATAAGTATAGGCCTGTGATAATATGCTGTCTTATTTTGGACTTTAATTTGTACAGCAGTGAGTGTAATTCTATAAAGTGCCCTGTCTGTATGAACATGCACGCTATATTCAAATGCATCGTTGAGAAGGTATCCTTTTTATATTTAATTTAAAATATTTCTGCTGTTTACTAAAATAATATAGTGGAATGAAGAAAATATCCTATATAAGTTTGAAGATAAAATTTATTCCTTCTATATTTCTGGAATTTGTTAGCTGTTAGGATAAGTATCTGTAAAAGCTGCAAAGGTGGATTACCACAGAAATCCAGGGTTTTCTTTTTAATCACTAAATGGATGCTACTGCAGACAGTTGGTTTGTAGTTTCTTAGCTCTCCCAATTGCCAGTGATTTTTGTACATATTCTATGGGCTGCTTCACAATTTTCACTCTGCTTTTTGATAAAGTATGTAATTTCCAGCTGGTTTTTTGAGGTCATACACATATTGTCTTGGTGTCATGTGGAAAATACTGGCTCATCACAAGAGCCCTGTGGCTTTTAATGAGTTTTACCATCAGACAGGTATTTGAATATTGTTCAGTAGCTTTGTGTCTCATTATTATATTTTGTTTTAAACTTGGATTAAAGGAGAGATACAAGCAAGATCCTGGCAAAGCAAGGATATAATACTTGCTTTATGTATCAACCCTTGAAGCAAGTCAAACTCAAAAAAAATCTCATGTTCATTAGTAATATTTAATCGAATCCCCACAAATACCATGTATAGATCCCTTTAACATGGCAATCCCAGCATGAATGAGTGGTTGTCACCACTGAAGTGGCCTATTCATCCTGGGCTGAGAGAGGGATTACAGCCAGCAGGAGGGACGGTAGTTTCTGAGTCATATACTCTGCTTGAAAGGAGAGATGGGAAGTGTTGTTAAAAATATTTGCTATGCAGGCACTTTGGAAAATATACTTGCCTAGCCTCAGGGATTTAGAGGTGTCTGGAGCTGCTGGCAGGGAGGCTGTCTGAGAGAGCATGTAAAACACGGTAGAATAAGAATGAACAATAGTCCTGTATTCAATGTACTGTGACTTCTCTCTTTTTTCATTTGTTTTCCTTGTGCCCCAGAAATAGTCATGAAATGAAGGGGTGAGAAGATGTCTACTTATTGGAATGCTCGTAGTGAAAAGGAGAATTGCTAAAGCACCTCCTCAGTCACAAGACAACAAAGAACTCTGAGTAGCCATGATCCTCTTTCTTAATTAGTAATGCAACAATTTGGTGTGCTTGAAGCAGTGTGGAAGAGTTTTGGAAGTAGCAAATTTGGCAAAGGAGAAAATGACTCCGATCCTCTGATGAAAATGCACAACTCAGTAGAAGGGTTCTCACCTTAACCTCCAGCTAGCTTTGCTGCTGCCACCTAAGAAAATCAAGGGTTTTCTCTTTTTTAGATAAGGTCATTATTATTACTATTACAATGAAAACAATTACTACTGCTACTGCTACTAATAACGGTAGCTAGCATTCATTAAATAAAGACTCTGTTAGGATCTGTTTTAAATTTCTTGTATGTGCTTTTTTGTTAATGCTCACCATAACTCAGGTATCCCAGTCATCACACATTGCAGGTGAGGAAACTGATTCATAAAGTTTACGCCCATACAGCAAGTTAACAGTGGACCCAGGATCTATACCTGTTGGTACAGCCCCCAAACTCAAATTTAGCCATCATTTAGTTAATTAGTAGGTAAGAGATGCTTACCAGGGTGAGGAGTTTCAGTCTGCCAATCATGTACAGCAAACCACATGTGCAGAGCTCTTCCTCCTAATCTCCCTGGTCTTAGCTCTTCTGCCCCTTGGTAGGCCATACTGGTCAGCTCAGCTTGGGACTCAGCAGCCATGGACTTATGTGACCACCACAGTCCTGCGTTCTTGCTCTTTATAACAGCAATCACATACTCCCTCTTACTTCAATCTCCTTTAGTGTCAAATTTTATTTTGTGCTGATTATATATTGAGGAAACCAATACTAATAGGAATTGAGCCATGCCCTTAAGAAGTTTGTAGGTTAATGGGACTTGGATACAGATAAACAGCTAAATACAATTCAATGTGATGCGTAGAATTATAGTGATAGGAGCATTGCAATACATTTTTAAACTAGTGTGGACACATCTGGGATCTCTCCTTGGAGGAAATAGTGACTAAGTTTAGTGTTAAACACCAAAAAATGAGTTAGTCAAGTGAAGAAAGATGGTGTATTTCACAAAGAAGAAATAGAATGTGTAAAGGCAGAGTTAAAAGAAAAGTTCAATTAATTCTGAATGACTGTAATTTAGAATTGGGACAAGTGGAGGCCTTTAAGAGATCAGACTGAGAAAACATTCAGAGAGAACATTGGGAAGGAACTTAAAGTTCATCCTAAAGAGACTGGATTTTATTCAGTGGACAGTTTCTGGGTGACTTTACATACTAATTCAGAAAACGAGTAACAAGGGCTTGAACTAAGGCATACTATAGTTCTTTTTACTGCAAGAAAGGAGGTTCAAGAACAGCACTACAACTGTAGTCTGGGCAGTGATTCTGTGCAGCTATCGCATTTTATCCATATTTCAAACTCCCCAAGAAATTCCCAAAGTTATATTTCCTTAATAACTTGAGTTATTCACACTGATTAAAAACTTCTTTCCAAAAATGTAAGAACATTTTAACATGAAGCAGAAATTTAGTAGTTATTTTGTGTGTGTGTGTGTGTGTGTGTATGTTAATTTCTATCAAACTTGTTCAGATCCTTAATCATTATTGAAAGCAGAGAGTGATGAGTCTGACCTTGCAGAAAAGGTAGGCTGTCCTTCTTGGCCACTTGATTTGAATAGCTTTTAACACTCTGTCAAGTATGGAAGGAGAATCAATTGGCACTATACATATATTAAGGACCTACTATGTCCCCATAATTTTTCTCTGTGCTGTGAAATGTAAAAACAGAATATAAACAGTCTCTGTCCCCCAGGTACTAAAATATAACTGACGAGAATTTTTTAAATATGTCCCAAAATTATTAGAAAATATTTTGAGACAATACAATAATAATAAAAAAAAACTTGGCAGTATAGGCTGTGCAAGCTATGAGAGTTAAGAGAAGAAAGAAGTTAAGGCAGGATATGCTTGACCTGTGTGTGGGAATAGAGGGGACTTTCCTTTACAAGGAGGTCCTGGCTCAGTAGCAAGTATGATCTGTTTACAAAAAGGAAGTAAGTTTGGATATTGAGAGTGAAGGGGCCTGGGGTTGAGAGGTAGACTATTAAGACCCGTTAACATTAGGCAAGAAATTTAAGTCTTATTGGGTAAGTTGGGAACAGAATATTATAATCATGAAGGCTTTTTTTTTTTTCCAAAGACTACTTTTGCAATGCTGTGTGAATTTGCAGTTATATCCCTTACTGGATTTTGTGACTTTTGTGAAAACTCTCTGTTCTAGCCTGGTTTCCCCTGGAAAAGAAGAGCCTGAGTCAAGGGCTGGCATGGAGGTAATTTAATTTGAGACATAACTCCAGGGGTCAGGAGAAAGGGGGCTGAGATGAGGGAGATAGGGATGGAGGGCAAGACAATTCAATAAATACTAAGCTGTCTCTGAGAGAGCACCTGGGACTGATTAGGCTGGGACTTTCTGAGGACTCATCTCACAAAATCACCACCCAAGGGAAAGAAAGGGGGACATTTATTCACATTTGCTCAACTGGAGTAATAACTCCCTCATTCTTTGCATTGTGCTTGCGTGAGTGCTTGCTGCTGAGTCAGAGAATCCCAAGAACAAAACATGAGAAATTCTAGGTAGAGCTGAGTAGGTACTGTCCTCAAAGGCTGTGCATAGAAAGGGCTGGAGTTTCAGATGAGCTGAAGAGATTTGACGTAGGGCAAGGCGTATCAAATAGACTCCTCATTTCATTTTCAAGTACAATTTTTAAACTATTACAAAATATATATAAATTTATTATTAGCACAAGTATCATTTTAATAATTGGCTAACAAAGTATTGCCTAGAAATCATTTGGACACATCTTTTAATGAATATTTTAAAATGGTTTATTATTAATGTCCTCCTTCTCAAAGCCTATTATGGTGCCTGGTGTGAAGTAGGTATCTAGTAATGATGTATGGAAGAATTGAATGTATCATCTTGTTACAGCAAGTGTTACAGCGGTGGTTGGGAGGACAAACTGAGCTGCCCACGGAGAGTCGGAGAATCCAGGTTTATTCGCCCGCCAGTGGGCTAAGAGGGGTCTAGCCACCAAATTCTGAGCCCTGTCTACCAGATTTTTCCCACTTTTATTAGGTTGGGGTGGTCCGAGGGGTGGGGTCTCAGGTGTCTGATACGCCAGGTAATAGACGGGGGTCTTCCTTATCAATCTCATGCAAACAGGTACTTTCAAATGGGCTGAAAGTTATATTCCTTAGTGAAGTTGGGGTAGCAATGGTGTCAAGGAAGACAGCTTCTTATTTTAAAAATTAATTTATTTTACAAACATTTACAGATAGCACTGGGCGAAACAATAACTTACTTTTAAACCAAATTATTTCAAAAATTATTTAAAATTGTAATTGATTAGGTTTTTTTCTTCTAATCTTTTTTTAAAAAATTTTATCAATTTTAATTAAAGCAGTAATTGGCATTTGATCAATAGGCACAATTTTGATGAGCCAGATTGGCTGAAGCTTCCATGTGACAGAACTCAGGGAAGAGGGAAGCCAGAGGTTTGCTTTTGACACATCAAAATCTAAATCACTTAGTTTTTGAAGTCATGTTTTTGTTTTAAAAATAAACCCTTTATTTAAAAGTTTGATAATCTGTAGTAACCAAGAATGACATCATGTGCAACCAAAGTGCAAAAAATAAAAAAACACTGAAGAGTTATACAAAGAATTAATAAAAGGATTATTTTGTAAAGTTTCTAATCTGTTAATAGTACATCCATATCATATATACAGCATATAGCATCATTTGTAAATATTATGGTAAAGTATTTCAAGATAAGAAATTGTACTTTTTCCATTATCTTTTGAATGCATTTTATTCAATGAATACATCAGTAAGCAACAATTTACAAAACATCTGCTATGTGTCTACTCAGCATTTTGAAATCTCTGCTTCCATCTATACCTGTTTTTTTTTTTTTTCCTTGCCTGAATGAGGTCATTTACATACAAAGAAGTTCCTGGAAAAAAAAATTTTAGCCTTAAAACACAGTTATTTTATCTAAAACGCCCCCATCATGCTCTAGAAAATCCCCTTTCAGTTTTGCTGTGTTCCTGCAGATTCACCTCCTGATGGGGATGCTTGAGCATTACAAAGGCAGGTGCTGTTTGGGCAGGGAGTAGGCTCTGAGCCCTTCTTCCTGGACTTCAGTGGATTACAAAAAGCAATTGTGTTAGATTTGCTGTTAGCTACAGAGCTTTAAATCTGAGCAGTCCTCCAGAAATATATTTGTTGGTTTTTATTCTGTAGTATCTTGTGGGCTTGCAAGTTCCCGGAATTTCCAGTGCTCATAAATGTAAACAGTAGAAGCTTCCTCTTTCGTGGAGGCTAATTTTAATTTCAAGTCATCTTAATCCTCATAACAATATATGGTTTAATTTTAATGAAGTAATTCATAACAGACCAGAGAGACATCTCCAAGGAGCCAGCTGAAAAGTGATTCCTTTTTGTCTCAGATTGTATTTTGTCAAAATTCTGGTGAAATTAGAAAAAAGGGTCTGTACTGGCCAATAATTGTTTATGTAGCATTGTAAAACTCTTAGTAATCCCATCTAACATATTTATCTTAAACTCTACATCCTAATGCTTAATGAAATTACATCTTTCCCAGTGCATTCATATTTTAATATCAGAAGTCTCATATTCAAGAAACTTTCTGCTTGGAATATTAGAGCTCAGTACCCAATTGTGAAGAATGATATAGTAAACCAATTTTAATATAGATTCTTCCCTACTTTCATACATAATATATTCATAAATTTTGAATGTCAGAAAGTCAAACAATAGATATAGTATAAAGAGAAGAGTTTTAAAATATTAAAAATTCATTAGATTACTTCCATTTTAGATAAAATCTCCATCTAAGGAGATGGCACCACCACTTACCTATTTGCTTAAGCCATATGTATCATCCTTTGTCTTCATTTTCCTATACTACTAGTCCATCAAGTATTATAAATATGTTTCCAAAACATATATCCTCATTTGTATATTTGCAGGGCTAATATCATATTCTAAACATGTTATATCTCACCAGCCTGAGCAAGAGCAAGACCCCGTCTCTACTAAAAATAAAAAGAAATTAATTGGCCAACTAAAAATATAGAGAAAAAAATAGCCGTGCATGGTGGCACATGCCTGTAGTCCCAGGTACTAGACTGGCTGAGGCAGAAGAATTGCCT